>LQRL01039076.1:52143-73565 GCA_001703475.1 Hydroides elegans
ACTTGTAAACGACCTAAAGTTGAACGTCCGATGCATAACCTTTAAATAGTACCCTGCCCCGTGTCCAGGATTTCGGTTGCCTTGAAAGCAATGTCACGTTGAGTAATATTCTAGCAGCAATGGGATATGATGGTGTATGATGACACTTACCCACGACAACTAAAAGCAACGGCGTCAATTAATTGCCTTCGAGATTGGCCTATTTGTCTGAGCAGCATTTGAACAGCCAGCCCTGGCATTGGTGCAAGAAGGTAAATATGAAAAATAAGACACCTGAGGTTTATGTCACGTGACCTTTGACCGCTATGCTCATGATATGATTCAACGGAATTTATTTGATATATAATATTTTTTCTTGTGCAAATATGATGATTTTTTCCAGCTCAGTTTTGTCATGACAACCATGGAGACACTCGAAAACTCATACAAATGTAACCGATACAAAGTATTTATTTGATTTGCAACACAACTTTAGGATCCGTTATTTATCAATAAACATACTACCAGCTTAATTATTAGCTACTAAACAAAAGTCATACTGTTTCATAACGAGATATCTTTGAGTAACGTTGCAACGTGCTTTGAACCTTTTGATTTTATTTCCATTCGGCAATTACAAAAATGGTCCTTCAGAAAAAAAAGAGGATTTCGCATCGTCACATCTTTATATGACGTCTCTACTTTGTCTTCCTGGTTTTGCATAGGGACATCTTCTATTGTTTAATTGGGCTTCGCATTCAATTTGCAAAACGATGACCCCCATCAGAATAGAATTACTGCAGAGCGGAGCGATATGACAAAAACAATCACCGTTACTAATAATCATGTTTCCCTCGGGCCGAGCAAAAATCGCATTAATTGTAGGGTCTTCGGTTTGGTTGGGTCTTGTATTAAGGGCTTGCATGTGGTGTGGGTAAACTGTCGTTGATATGCTGATGAAAATAAAATGATGAAATAATGTTAGGGAGCAGAATATGGTATGTATAAAATGACGCACATGTCTATTGAATATACTGAGAACTTATATGTATATAGCTTTGAGGGAAGAATTGAACAATTGAATATCTGAATACTTTTCAATCGTTTGTTATCCATCCCTCAAGATATATTTGGAACTTGTCAGTAAAAATCATATATAAGGAAAAACTATAGTCTGATTAAGAATGTAAAGGTTCACGGATTACCTAATAAATATAATTGATAATTCATGCATTTTATGAAAAAAAAACACATTAGCAAATACGGGACATTTGATTGTTTGTTACGATACAGCAAATAGAGTTGATCCTTCAGTCGAAATCGTTGATGCCTTAAGGTGCTCATTGGATTAATATTATTTGTGTTACATCATGCTCTGAGCGATTAATAAAGAATTTATGTCATAACCGTATGTTTTTATAATTAATTAACGATGATATATTTTTTTGGTTTTGTATATCTACATGTATGTGACATTATATCGTGGTCACGTATATACACATATATACAAAATGCTAAATGAAAAAAAAATGAAAAAAAAAAAAACGGTTGCTGTTCTGAGATTTTAGAATCCGTTTCGTCTTCTTAAAAATCAAACCAATCAGAACACCAAGAATTCCTTCTTTTGATCCTAGGCTGCAATGAGTTCATTAAAATTCTCCCGTACTCGGTATACGCACATCCCGCTTAGCGGTTTAACTTGCTGATAAAAGTTGATGGCTATCCATACACGGCCTACGATCGACTCGAGCCGAATAGAATCTCCAATGTTCAATGAAGCTTCGAGGGAAGGTGCGCTTTCATGGTCGAACCAGTACAAGAATAGCGGGGTCTCTGATCGGTTGACCACTGAGAATGTGGTGGCTCTTTGGGATGTTGTTGTGTAGGATGGAGAGGACAGTGTGTAGTCGTTGTACATTCCACAATTCACTGCAACATACGGGTTATTCATGTACATAGCACATACAAACTAGTTCTTTGGAATTTATATAGGTTAACAAGCTGAACGTTTCGTAGCAAATCTCCAAGTTTAAACCAAACCCATTGCAACGAAACCAACACTTCGTTAACGTTTCTGTTTCCTTATACACACAAAATATCAATAGAATGATGCTATATTGTGCTGAATGAGACAAATGACAATAAAGAATTACAGACAGGAATATTATCTCAAATATACCAGCATCATGGTATACTTTGGTATACATGCTTTATACAGTAAAAACAATAACACGTTACTTACAAGTTGTGCCGAACACTTCATCCAGATGCCCAACCGACACAAAATAAAACCGCTGCTTCTCCGCATCCACATCACCAAACATGGATCTATCTGGATCCTCACCCCTAACACAACTCGAACAAATAGTCGTCCCCGATTGAAAATGAAATCCGACACATTGTTCATCCAACTGGCACAGCCAGAAACAATCACTAAACGAGGAATGCGTGTTGGCTGGGTAGACGGTTTCCGTGCAGTTGGCTAGAAGAGCTGGGATGAAAGATGTGGTGTTGCCTAATATGCTGTATGCGGGTTTTAATTGTTTGGTTGCACTCAAGAGTTCGTCACAGCTTCGTACGAGAAGAGGTGATGAAACGATGATCAGTAATACTTGAGCAAATAATTCCATTTTAATTTGTTATTTAATGTTTTTCATTAGCATTTGTGTGAACTTTTATGTGTCAGCTATATGTTTATTTCAATGATACATGTATTTATTTATATTGTATTACAATTTCATTTCAATTTCATATTCCTTTACGATTTTGTAATTTTATATGATGACCAACTCCTTGCGTATCATAATCATTACAATCATAATGACATTTGCCATTTGTAATTGCCTCAATCATTTATATGTTTCAAAATATCGTACTAATAAAAAAACAATCTAGAATATTAACCCAACTCGATATTGTGGCATATGTATGTGTATATTTATCATGAGCTGTCCAGACGCACTTTATTCAACTTTATTTACACGCGTTTACGCTATCTGGATGAGCAAACATGTATGAGAAACAATTAATACACCATAAAGCATGACATCATTCGTTCAATTGTTAGGGGGCAACGAATGAATGTAATTAAACCAAATAGCCTGATGAATTAAAGACCAGCGTGACAAAAGTTCCCGATTTGAGTGCCTTTCAAACTAAATATGGCAAACAAAAACATATAAACAGATAAATTAGGAATCATATGTATTTGAATCATTTCTGCGAGGTTAAGTTGCAAAAAATGGTCGACGTTTCGGGTTGAGCGCTCATCCGTTTCTTTTAATAATTGAATGAAGTGCATCCGACATTATGACTAGTACTATATTGATGGTCAGGATGATATTTATTGATTGTATTATTTAACATATGTTGTAAAATCATCTCCCAATAACCCTTACCTCATGTTTAGATTCGTTAATTAGATATTTGTTTCAGAGCCAAGTGTATATATTGTGATGCATTAAATTTAAGTGATCTATCCAAAAACATATTGACCTTAAATATATTTTAACATTGCATTTTAACGAAATAGTTGTTAGTAGACATGCCCTCAAAGTTTACATATCAAATATATAGCATTAAATGAGATGAATTCCTACTTATCGCTCATAATTAATTTGATGAGCTAAAACAATCAACGGCCAAAACTGGAATCACAAAGGTGAAATTGCATTGGGTGCTTGCAACTTGATAGCATGTGTAGGACTCTCAATTAATTTCAAAAAGTTATTCCTTGATACAATACACTAAAATGTTATTAATGCAAAGTTTAACATTTCAGGGATGTCCTTAAAATTGTTATAGTATTATCTTAATTCAAAATAATGTGCAATAACATCAGACTAAAATAAATGTATACCAAAATATAAGGTTTCTTAGCATAAATGAAATGATTAATTTGTCGATAAACAATTTGGGACAGGTATGAGCTAGTTGAATTACATCGAATGTCAATCATGTGAAATAACACATTTTGTGATAACATCTCGGTAATATGTAATCTCACTAACATGTACGAAACATACTTTGGAGTATAAGAGCCGAAAATTTGTTTACTTTATACTCGAACTTATGCATGAAAATAGATAAAAGGGGATTTTTGATATACATGCAATCATACATGTTCAACTTGTCGATCAACAATCCTAGTTCGTTTTCTAGAATCGCATAAAACGTTTTATGGTCGTCGTCGCGCAAGTCAAAACAACGTTATCCAAGTCTCGCATAACGTTAGGTATGAGAAGGTTCTTACGTTTGGAAGTGAACGACGACTCTTTCCAAGTGATTGTAACTAACTGTATTTCTGTGCAAAACCGATTGCAATAATAAATATGATTTATAATCTTACATCTGGGTCATCCTAAATTCTTAAATTACATACATTGGATTGCATGTTTCATTTTATTGCATCGATTAATTAAAGTTGGCTGAGGGAAAACAACTCATTTAGCACTTTCAGCCGCGACTTCCAAATGACATCATAAATCCTTCCTATTCATGTTTATAATTCGGTGTTACATAAACTGGTTCTTTTTCTAGGTTTCCATGCTGTAGAATAGTTACTCAAAAAGAGTAAGATTCAACTGAACTAATGCATAAATACACATTTACATGCACCCGAAAAAGTTTAATCGAATTGATTAATCAATCGTTTGTAATAACTGATGTACTTCTTCAACTATTGCACACAAATGATTTTATTTTTTTTTGTACTATAATGGCTGGCAATTACAGATCTATAGTAAAATATAAAAAATATATGATTATTTTTTCAGGTGTAGGAAATCCCATCATTCAAGTTATTATAACTAGTTTAGCCTGCATGTTATGAGATATATTATAAATTGTAATAATGCGCAATATTGATGTCGAAATGTTTAAACTAAAGATATTGTACATATTCAATGATTCCCTCAATCAAAACACTGTTTTCTCATGTTCTGCTGATGGACCTGCGATAATGAATTGATATTCAAGGTTATTTCAGCTGAGAATGCAGTAACATGTTTATTTCACGTACAAATAACACGTTTGAAAGATCTAATGATGTATATAAAAACTTTTGGAACAAAGTAAACTGGTGCGCTGCTCTTTTTTACAAATTTATATCGTATTCATATAAGCATAAATTAGTCGGGTGGAATTCGCAAGCCCAATAGAAAGCCCAAAAAAACAGCCTTTGATCGTCAAAAAAAAAAAACAAAAGATTTCTTTTTGAAAACTACTCCATTTGTTAGCATCTTCTCACTGTCACTTAATATCAATCTTTCCATTACGCCAAAAAGGCAAGTACTATCTTGATAAGTCTTTTATGTCCCAGTTGTATAGATAATAAGTGGGCTAAAACAATTAGATAGAGCGAGGTGGATCAATGGATTCTCTTGACCTTGATCTAATTTAATATCGCATGCTTGACTGGCGATCTGGAATGAAAGGTAACGGTTTAATGAAATTTTTCTGTTTGTATTGTATGGCGTTGGTTTTTGTTGGTTGAGAACAAAATTGCATCGGTCCCGCCAATCGAAAATCATGGACAACATGTTAGTGGAACATTAGGGCGTATTTCAACTTAAGATTGAAACAAAGTAAACATATATAAAAATAAAATGAATTCACTAAAACCAAAGTTTATATGTGTGTCCAAATCACTTTACAGGAATCGCATGAAGAAACAATGAACCATCAATTATTTTACGCTAAATAGAATGTCTATGATATTTTCGATAATTTTGATTTAAAAAAAAATGTGATCACATGTTCAACAAATAAAAACACATTGTTATAGTTTTATAATCTTTATTGATTTATATTTATGTATAAATTTGATGATGCATAATGCATTCATAAATGTACTACATGAACCCTCACATATTTAGTTCTACTCAACTTAATTTAGTGTATGCAATCCAAAAAAGGTGCAATAAATTCAAACCAAAAATAATAATAATAATAAAAATGTATATTTGTTGTCACAAAAACATGTCGGTACGCTGTTACAAACGCATATCATAGTAGTCTTAAACATTATAATACATATTTAGAATTCGTTATAACTAGATACAACTATACACACAATACCCGATATCAAAACTAATGTTCTTTATCGCATTGAAATATATGCTCTGTAACATATATTTGAAAACAAATACAAATTTGTAAGCCAATAACAACACTGTTGTTGCTATAAAGACATCACAATGGACGGACGTTCTACTATCACAAAACCTTCGATTTTAATCAACAACGTACCCCGAAAAAATATATGCGTATTATCTTATATCTTGGGGAGCCTATTACACTCTGATTTTATGTTGAATTAGATACTTAAAATTCGCTATATTTTTTTTTTTGCAAAAAGCACTACTTTAACTGTATATATCAATATCACATTCATCACAGAATGATAACTGCACAGTTGATTCTCGATTTCCGCGTTCAAATACTAACCTCCGACTCGTTTTCTCTAGGTACGTATATATCTTATTTTTATCATAAACTACAACTAAATATTTATTTGTTCTATCACAGACGGTCGCAATAGGCTTAAATCATTCAAAGTATATGCTATGTTATTCAATAAATATTAATACATTATATATCACAGTATTTTGGTCTGACAACATATAATAAACTATGGTAAGCTCTCTTCTACTGAGATACAGTATTTTGTATTTTTGAATGATTCAGAATACTAAAAATTACATGCTAGAATTAAATTAATTGTTGTAAATTTCATTAAGGATAAATATAGATCTACCGTATGATAAAACAATATGTCACCCTAGGAATCATATTCTTTCCCAGAAAGCCAATGTAATCGAAATATACAGTAATTAGAAACTACTATATGTAAAACTAAAAAGCAGCCGAAAAGATGTTATAATATCCAGTGTGCGAATTGAAGGCTGAGATGGCCAAAATAGTCAACTGGATTTTACAACGCTCTGGCCCAGTGTATGATACATATCCACAGTATAGCAAAAATAGTACAAGCAATCTAAGGTCGATTTTAGTTGGGAATCGGGATCGTTATTCGATATTGTCCTCACCAATCAAAGCATTTTTGTAAATTAGGACATTCATGTTATCTAGCCTAGAAAATGCATATTTTATCATTTCTAGAAAAAGCAACGTCACATTATATTAAATATTGTAACGTATTTTCATTGTAACGTATTTTCATCGAGTTTTACAACCCTGCACAAATTTACTTTGATGAATACGAATAATATCGAATCATGCATGCATTACACACTGGGCCATATTTGTATCCTTACACATATGTGCAAGGATATGTGCTGCTATCTAACATGGTAACATACTAATCATTAAAACTAAAAGTCCATAAGTTTGCTAATATAAATCATATTTGTATGATTAATGTGAATTCACGAAGACAATCTTAACTATGGTCCAGATTGCTAAGCTTTGTGCTACTTATATATATTAAAAAAAAAACGAATAAATACATACATACAAATACAAGGATATCTTATAAGAACAACGCATTATTTGCTGACCTGAATCTTTCAATCAAAAATCACAATTCGAATTTATTTCATGTGAGAGCTTGCAATAGTCGATTATATCTATACATTTCGACATAAATCGCCCTCAATAATCGTTAGTATTTTCTCTCATTATGTTTGGTGGTTTAAGTACATAAAACCGTCTTGACGAATCCGTTGCTAAGGGTTTAACTCTGGTTGCTATGGTAACCGGAACCGGTTGCTAAGGTCATCACGTGGCGAAGCTGACACGGGCCTGACTCGAAGAACGGAGGCCTTTGTGCTGCAGTTGTGAGTAAGCGCGTTCGAGTTGCATTAATTCCTGAAAAGAGAGAGTTTTATCATTTATTACATAATGTTTGTTTCTTATAAGTTATACTAACATTACCCACATTTTGGCAGGAATCAGAACAATATAGGTTTATATAGGCTATATGCAAGAGGAGAAACATCATACCATGAAATAACGAATTCACAGTTTATAAAACTGGTATATTTCGGGAGCATTATGTGCTCATCCACTACGGTGCAACAATATATGTTAAGAACCAAACATATAAAAGACCATGTAATGAATAAGGAAGCCTCACATACTCTCCTTGGATACAGCCCTCCTTATAATAAAACGTACCTTTGTTTGCTGAGTGAGTGTGCCTTGGAGCTTGTGGCGTCCGTTTTCAACTTTTAATCATATACATATTTATAGGCGTGTTCTATTCATATTCCATTTATGCATATCCATACCTTAGTTTGCTGAGTGAGTGTGCCCTGGTGCTTTCGGCATTTGTTTTTCAACTCTTAATCATGTATACATTTAAAGTCGTTGTTTATCTCTATATCATATAATACCTACCTTAGTTTGCTGAGTGAGTGTGCCCTGGAGCCTTTGGCTGAGTGAGTGTGCCCTGGAGCCTTTGGCGTTCATTTTGCTATCATTTTCTAAACTCCTCATCAGGTTTACAATCCAAAACGCAATGTTTTATCCCTATATAATATACCTATCAATACCTTAGTTTGCTGAGTGAGTGTGCCCTGGAGCTTGGAGAGTTCCATCATCTTCTGATTCAACAGCGTCTCGTTGCGCGCCGCTCGGTCCTCGGCCAACTTGGCTCGGTTCTCCACCTGAGACATCTCAAGCTGGATTGCCTGGCTCGATTTGTTCGCGGGCTAAGGGGAAGAATATCGGTACAATATATAAGCATTGAAGCAATCTGAATGTTTGGTATGGAGGTATATTTTATGTTATAAGGTTTTAACTCTGTCCTTATCGTGTTAAAACTAAGCGAAAAAGGTACATTGTATTGACCTGTTAAAAACAAGTATTCAGTGAACACGAACAGGCCCCAACGCCCCCAAAGTCGTTTTCGAGTATTTTATAAATCTCTATGACCTTCCGTTCAAAAGTTCTAGCCCGTACAAGCTCAAGTCTTGAAAAACCGCTAGTTTTGGCTATTTTGGCTAATTTGACAACTTCCGGTCGGGTGTTTTTGGCCGAAATGGTCAAAAGGCACATCTACGGACCAAGACCTTTCATTTGAGCCTATAACCAAGTCTCTATGACCTTCCGTTCAAAAGTTCTAGCCCGTACAAAAAAGTATGACGGACAGACAGACGGACAGACGGACAGACAGACAGACGGACAGACGGACGGACACCCCAAACCTATAGGCCCCCAACCTTTTGGGTTGGGGCCTAAAAACGGCAAGCGACAATATACGTATATGTTCTTTGAACTCTGCCGCTAGGTCTATTACGAACATAAAAGTATATCGCCGCTTATCGCGCCCCGTGTGAACAGGCCCTAAGTTGCGTTTTTGATATTGCCTTCTTACGTTAACATCAACATCTAGCATAATGTGTACTACATTGCTCTTAAGGCGAAATCATAGGTATGATGATTCAAACAATATAGAAATACGACGATAATTCAGTGTGTAAGGTAATAGTTTTAAGTTATATTTTTAAAATCATCACCCTTACCGCTTCGCTAAAAGACGAGTTGGCCAGATCGGTAAACGACTGGCTGAGGTTGCCTCCGAATTTCGATCTTCTCAGTTGCAGATTCTCAGCCTGCAGTTGTCGCACTTGATTCGTCAGTCGCTGGATGTTCTGATTGGTTCCCGCTGATGAGGATGCATAAGGAAGAGGCGTGCCCTGATTTGCATAAATTTGCATATTAATGAATAATTATAAATATATTTGCATATTTGTATTTAATAATGAAATGATAAAAATGCAGATATATACAGGCGTTTTTTAATGATAACATAGATACAGTCATCATTCAAAAATGCATGCAATTGAAAAGGTGAATACAACATCTTTAAAAAGTTAAGCACCATAATATTACATGCAAACCAAGTTAATATATCATATGTTACGTTTCACAAAATGTCATGCATTTATATACAATGAATTTACCAGAAGTAGCATTAACAGACTGTAATTCAAAATTTATATTTACAAATGTTCATGCAAAAAATGTACTTATTTTTATAGTGAAAAAAATTGTCCAATTAATTGATAGATACAAGCACACCTTAATTGCAAAATGAAGTTAGTTTTTTTTTTGAAATTGTAGATTGAACAGATAATTTAACCAGAACCAAAAAAATATAAATATATTGTTAAAACGTAGCTCTGATTCAGCCTAGGATTCAGCCTAGGTCATCACTCAGAAATGAAAATAAATTCGGTTGTGTATCAAATTATTTGTTTTATAGTGATTTTCGGATTTTCGAAATTAATGAGCATTAAATAGACATATCCGTTAATTTTTTCCACAAAATTTAAGGGGAAATTATTATCAATATTAGTTGGGAAGTACGCGATGCTTCGTCATGGAGGGCTGTTCTTCCAATATGATATGTAGAACATATTAGTAAAAGCGTTAATGATCCGAACAGGATATTGTTAAAGATGGATTAATTATCATAGATTTTAACTCTTACCCCGGATAATTCTTCGACTTCTTCAAACTAATAATGTTAAAACACATGCTTAGAATCAGACATTATATACATCGTTAAAAAAAGATTATATACAGTCGGTGGTTTATGTACAAATTTATTAAAAACAACATGCTGAAGTAAAGTACAACTACATGATTTCTATCTCAGCTACATCAGTACATGCACTATCTAGATTCTAGATAATATACAGTTTATATAAGCGTTAAACAAATGGAGAGATTATATCATTACGCATTTTATCTAGTTGCTTATGAAAAAATGGTAATCGATTTTGCCTAAATAAATTAGAGGCAAGACTCTATAAAATTTGAGGGATGAAGCGCAAGCGTGCATTGAAGAGGCAATTAATTGATAATGAAAGCTTCGAAATAAATACTATTACGTTTTCATGTTTCGAAACATTGAAAGTCGATTTGAGCAGGTATGTGAAAATATATTATATTGTTAACATGAGAATGTTCACATGCAAAAATGAAAATATTACGGCATTACAAAATCATATAAGTTCAAGAGTTATTACAAACATAGATTAACATAGAACTTTAAATAAATCTTCTATAGCACACCAAAAGTCGGTGCAGCATTTTTTTATTACAAGACAAGAAAATAAATTACTTGTTTTTCGCAAATTTCGTAAATGTAATTTGATAATTTACACTGTTTACAGTACTATACCAGGAAAGTAAAATAAAATCGATGTGAAAGACAAGTTCAATTGCATGATTACATTTTGGCTTACATTAACTTTGGATCTTAAGATAATATTTTATTGTGATATGCCAATTGTCCTATGATATGAATATGGAAATAAATGTGTTAGCGCCATATCAAGATGTCGAGGTTAAATGACAGGAAAAATGTGGATATTTTTGGCCTTTAATAATTGTGTTTAAATAGTCTCATATTACTTTTAGTCATAATTCAATATTCATAGAAAACAATCACAAATCATGCAGGTGAACATATCTTCCATTACATTGTGGTACGACCAGGCTCACCTTCTATTAAAGTTAATTTCGACAGCTTTATTTCTTTGACTATATTTTCCTTTCATAGTGATCGCAGTTGAGTCTGGTCGCACAAATTCAGAACAAAATAAAATCAACATAAAATGGTGCGTTCAGCGGGTCTTTGCGTCTGCGACTGCGGAATTTGAATGGGTATAAACATAATGATCCCTGCGGAATTACTATTACTGAGTTAACTGTTTATCATGCCGATAACAAATTCGCACACGCAAACGCAAAGATCCGCTGAACGCACCATAACAGGAAAAAACAAGGAACACAAGAAGAACTCACAGAAGAAGAGTTAACATTGGCGGTAGTGTTTGCAGCATTAGAGGAGGATGAAGTATTAAGGGCACCCGCGCTACCGCCCCCTCCGCCTGCCCCTAAACCACGTGGGCTGGCGGGAGGGCGGAGGGAGGGAGGCAGGTGGCGGTTGACGGCACTCACGCGTTGCAATTCTCGTTCCAGTCGCGCGATCTCACGTTGTTGGGCGATCTTCTCGCGCTCAGAGTCTTGCTGCTTCTTACGTAGGTCTTTGTTGCGTCTAAAACGAATTGACAAATGAATAATTATAACGTATAGGTTATTAACTAAATGGAGGAACAATATGTGATTTACATTATGTCAATTTGGCTTAATGGGAATGGTTATGGGTATTTTTTTCTGTATTGGATCTAAAATAGGTTAATTGAGGTTCACAGTTCTTAAAGTCTCGATTTAGATAAGGTTCTAATCAAGTAGTAATATAATATCTTAAATTTACATTGCAAAATATCGATATTAGATACTAACTGTATTAATTCATTTTAAAGTAGATATAATACTTGAACAATCAAATTTCGATAATAACTATTAAAATCCTATTCAAATAACTAAGTCCTTATAACTGAAAAAAAAAAAGAAACTTCAATTGACTATGTCCTTAAAACTGAAAAAAAAGATACTTCACACATATTAAAAAACATTAGATTTACATGTATGTCAAGGAAATAAGAAAATTACGTTGAAAAATTAGATCAATGCGTTGTGAATATGAAAATATGGTTAAGGTAGTTAGGGTGGCACACTCGTTTTTACAAAACAACCTTCATCCGACTTTATCTGTTATAATTACATATTTGTTTCTATATCGGAGTATTTAAGCATATTTATGAGTATACTTTAAACATGTTTCTATAATAAAAAATATACAAAAAAGCACTGCAAACAACATGCAAACACTCCACACATGCATATTTCGTATGTATTAAATGTTACTGAAAAAGAATATGACTTATTATATTGAGTTTGTTTTTCAATATTTACATGAATGTAGCACTACAAATGAACTTGAGCACATGATACATACCCAAGGGTTAAATAATGTCTGTTGGATTAGTATTCGAATAATAAGCCACAAAAAAAAACAGTTTTTTTTAGACGGATCTCATATGAGAAACTGCTTTACATGTTTATATCATCATTTTATAGCTATTAACATGGCATATTGTAAATATGCAAAATCTAAAAATGTTTTAATCCATTCTCTGAAGGGACTGATTTATTATGCGCAAATTAATGTTTCGCTAATAAAATCATTTGTAGGGGTGATGAACTATTTTAGTATAATACAAGTAAAAATACAACATCTCTAATTCATGGTGCATTGTGCAGTGAAATAATATAATCTTGCAAAAGTGTACAACAGTAAAATGTGTTTTTTTTTTGTATAGGGAAGAGTAAAATAATCTCTTTGAAAGTTGCATCTTTAAACATATATCAAAATTTATCTTGTCGGATAAAACATATGTTGTTAGATATAAAGTTATGCCAATTAATGAATGTTGATAACTTGAAAAATATATGGCATTAACATGATAACCCAACCCCAACCTCTCCCCCAAAGTTATTATGTACAATTAAAAGCATCCTATCAAAGAGATTATTTTCAACTAAACATCAAATAGGATATAAAATGACATGTGCAAAAAGTGGTAACACTTTATAGAGCAACTACAGTAATTACTTTTCCACTTCTCTCTGCAATTCCTCCTGGAATTTTCGCGCCATTTTCTCGGTTGTCTGGTCTTTCCAGACTGTCATGTTGTACTGAATGTCACGAAGCTCTTTGTCTTTCTCGCGCAGCGTCTTAGAAACACCTTTGTCGCGACCAAGCGATTTGTGTAGCTTGTCCACTTCGTCTAAGTGTTCCTATAGAAAAAGGTGGTATATATGCAAATGAGTTATTCATTATCAAACTCATTTACATATAATATGTAAGTAAGATATATGTTGCTGGTAAAAGTGAAGATGTGATTTTGCGTGTTTCCACAGGAACATCCCCTTAAAATATGAAAACTGCAACATGTTCAACTAAAAACTATTTTGAATTCAATAACAGACACCTGCGATACTCAGAAATGATAAACTTGTGCCTCGTTGTTAGATGATTAAAAAGAAAACATATAAAGCAAAGTAACAGGAAATGCAATAAGTAAGGTTTTGAATCCAGAGAAAGTAAAACAAATATTCTGGTAGTAAAGCAGTTTCATAACTACAAAGAGGGTATATAGAGGAAGTATCATTTTGTATACATGTACATTGAACATATAATGAAATCATAATGAAATCATCTATAAATTGATTTAGAACTTATTGTTGATTAATTTGGATTTGAGCAGTATTTTATAAATTTGGTTGCTATTGCACACAATGTTTTAATGGTTTTACTTCACTAAATGTCTGTTTATCTAGATTTATATTTTCTCAAATAGGCAGTCTCTTTTAATGCTTTATAACATTTCAGATCTAATACATATTAAGTTATTTATAATTGGTAGATAAATGAAATATACTTTTATGGAAAACACATGAAAAGCCTGAATTAAAGCATGCAACTTTAATATGATTTTGTAAACAATTTGATTATACATATTTAATCTTTATTTTTTTAACATTCAAAGCGACTCTACTGAAGGAAACACCCAAAGATATAGTCAAATATCGATACTCGAAAAAAATATTTGAAGCTGTTTTTTTTTTTTATATATTTCACATTTGTTTTTTTTTTCTCAACATATCGGAACTATCATTCGGGTGTATCCTTGCAAACACTTTGCTCTTAACAACCATAAAACACAAAAACAAACAATACCGAACGGCAAAACAAAAACATATAAATTAAATCATTATATTTTGAGCAAAGTGTTTTTGCTTTTTTATTTGGTGGCATTTAAGTTAAACATCGATTGGCGAGTATATATTGTCAATAACTGCTAGAAATATCTTACGAGGACGTGTGAACATGTAAATGCAAACCATCGGTGCGAATATGATGCTGAATGAACATAAGGTTACACAATTTTTACATTTTACAATATCGAAATAGAAGTTTTTTTATGAATATAATTCGAAATTTAATCATACCATAATTCTCAACAGGGTGTCACAAATATGTTAAATGCAGTTGTTTAAACATTCTCTAATAACTGTGGGTTTCTGCAATATCTTTGGAAAATTCAGACGAAATATAATCCAATTTTACTGTATTTTAGACAAAATTATCATTATCATCATCGAGACACATTTTGCTTCAATACAAAGAACCCTAAATAGTTATTTTGCTAATCCACTTAGAGGTCTGGAAACCGTTTACTTAGTATAAGAGATGTGGGCCAAATGAGAACTGATACAGGATATAGCTAGTTATTTTTAAGAAGAGAAAAAAAGGTGATTCGTACCTTGATGAGTCGATCTTTGAGCGACTCCAGAGCCTGTAGCTTCTCTTGTTGCATTCGGCGCCTCTGTTCCTCGATTGCTTCGCTCTGATTGGATACACATAGAGGGAATAAGCTCATTTACATATAATATGCAAATCATGTTTAAAATCATCACGGTTTTTTACGAAAAACGATTTGACCATTCTACAATTGTGTAACACGATTGAATCTAAACTCTATATTGTCATGAGGAATTACTGAATACATGTAATTAAATTTAGATCTTTATACCTGAATCTGATAATGGATACTCACCCTCTGCTTTTAAGCAACTTTAATTTGTAATTACTATTAACATCTCCACTACTAAACTAGACCATGTAAAAGGCATCAAGATTCTTAATCCTCCTCCTTCTCACCTTTTCCCTCTCGATCTTGGACAGACTCTGCTTCTGCGCCTCGACCTCATATTTGAGTTCCTGCACATATTTGCGCATCTCCTCGTTGGAAGCACGCAGGTTGGAGAGAGCGGTCTGCAGTTGGTTGCGCGAGTAGGGACCCTGCGTAGCGCCTGACATGTTCCACTGTGGGTAGCTGTGTGTGAAGGAAAAGAGGTTTTTTATTGGTTAATGCCAATAATGTAGTAATTCTAATACAGCATGGTTGTAGTGGGTTGGGTGTGAACTAGCCTTACTCAGATTATGTATTATGCACTAGAAATGTTTCATCATAGGTAGCTGTGTGTGAACTTAAAGAAACCTTATTTGACAATGCTCGTTCATGTTTGTTATGGGTCAGGGGCCAACTTAGCATACATTATATGATACCTGAGTAATGTTAGTTGGGACAAAGGAAATTTTTTGCTGATTTAGAACAGATTAACATAGTTATAGTTTTCATTAACACCCAACGATAAATATGTCAGAAAACCTAACTCACGTGTTATAGACGGATTTGCCAAGTACGTGCGCCACCCTGCGACATTCCTCATTCAGCTCATTCAGCACAGATCGCTCCACGTGCTCAGTCTGAGTCACATGTTGCTTCTCTTTGGTTACGTGCTCGATTTTGTCGCTCTTTAGAGAAGAAATCTCCTCTTCTTGGCGGGCGACGGTTTCGCGCAGTTTTTCGATCGTCTTGTGCGTTTCCTGAAAATAAACAATGTATTGTAATGGTGGATTTAAATGCAGTATTTTACTAAAGGTAATGTATAATGTAATAGAAGATAATATAACGAAAATATCATGTTATAGAAATCGATTATCAAAATGAGCTACAAAGTGATAATAAATATGAAAATGGTTTCTTAGATTAGCTATGATTTTTTTTTTCAAGAAATATGAAATTGAAAATGATAATGAGTTGCAAAGTAAAAATAGTTAGATTATTAATTGACCTGAATGAAAAATTCATTATTGACGTTAAATTGATTTCCCTTTTTGAACAAAAATATAGAAATCGATAAGTTGTGTTTAATATTAAAATATGCAATGTTCTTCATATTATATCACATGGTAACAAAACAATGCATTTGATAATTTGAAACATAACATAGGCATTAACACTTACACCAGAAATGAATATATAACAATCAACATCTAAAATAAAAGTGCATATAACAGCGATGACGCGTCTCCAGAATACTTGATTCGTACAAGTGGTTTACATAAAGACATACATGTAATGTCATAATGTTATAATTTATCAAATAAAATGAGGATAACTAAATATCAAAGATTTTGTACTTTATGAAACTACTTTCATATATTTTTAATTGCAGTAGAAGTCTACTTATTATACAAATATATACTATGTATATATTCAACTAGCAAACTAAATCGTACATCAAATGTTAGGACTTTTTCATACCCCGATTCTCACCAAAGCAAAGCTTGATTTTTCGCAATAGTCAGACGAGTCAATATAAAAGACTTTATTTTCAGTACATCCTACACATTCATTATTCTGTATATCTACAACTTGTATTCATCGTGTAGGCAAACTTTTCGAGAGCTAAAATGCCTATTGCAACATAGGCTGCGGTTACATAAATCGCAAGCTGGGATTTCGGAGGTGAGATTTTCACTGTGTTTTTTTTCGTAAATTAAATCTCAAGGAACGACAGAATAATCGTTCCGTGCTATTTCCAAAACAAAAGAAAAACTGTGGAAATCTCCACCTCCGAAATCCCAGCTTGCGATTTATGTAACCGCAGCCTAAGACTATTCAATCAGGCAGAAGATTTTCGAAGTATCGAGTTGATAAATAAGATGAATTCTAAAGTCTTAATTGTGGCACCTAAACAAACTGAAAATCAACAAAACTAAAATTTGAGTACATAACTAAACTTCGAGTACATACTCTAACATCATAGATATCTAAAGTAAATGCAGATACATTAGTAAGGCATAACACAACAACAACACAATCACAAAGTTAATATTGTGGCCCTTATCATTGACTAATCACCTGTTTGAACACCAAAAATCGTTGGAACTCATGTCGTGGTGGTATGGAAGAACCTGTCTGTTTAACCTATATTATGTTACACCCGTAATTTAGTTTGGGATATATGTTATAGACATGTATGTTATTTAGTTTCCTATATTAATATTACTATTTTCAATTCTAAAGAAACCTATCTACATTGATGTAACTGTAGAACTATGAAATGTTAATTCAAACTAACATGAATTATTTATAAAACCATTTTACCATCCACAACGCCCCAAATTCCCTCACACTATTTCTAAAACAACTCTCAACAAACATATCACTTTTCCAAAACAATATTTATGTTTTTTTTTCTTATTTGTACAACGCATTCCATTATCATATGCATGCATATATACAAATTATACATTATATGCAAATCAATATGCAATTAAATATGCAAATTACCTGTTCGAGCCTCTCTTTCATGGCGTCGATATCCCTCTCTTTCTCCATGGCAACGCTTTCCTTCGCCTGGTTCAGATTGGCCAATTTCTCGCGGTACGCCTGTCGGCTCTGTTCCTTTTCATCCTCGAGCTCCTGAACAATCGAGATAAAATATTTAAGATTTTGGAAACAAGCGCAAAAAAAAGTATTTTTCACATATTACCTTTATACAAGCAAACTTTCAAAAAAATCACTACAGCAGAAGTAAGAGCTATGTATTTCATGTTAGTAATTTCATTGATTCAGATTGATGTTCCCCGATCACTTTTCACAAGTTTAAGATAACATTACAACAAAATGTCACATTTACATACCATGCGAATCTTATAAATTAAAGAAAATATATCCATTTCCGATGGTTTATATATCACACTTTCCACCAAAGCGAATACCGTAAACAGTAAATAGTATAAAACGAGTCGTTTGTATCAGTTTGAGAATATTATCGTAAGAAAAAATTATAGTTCTGATATATTCCCTTACAACTCTCAATAAATCAGTTTCAATGAAATATCCGGTATGAAAGTTACTCTAACCAATTAATGCTATGTGGCTAATTTCCTGTATTTTAGCAGGCAATAGCTTTGGTATCGTTTCGGGGCACAAAAAAAGTGTTAACGACCAACGATAGGTTCATGCCGTTATTTTGTTACTCCAAGATATAACCAGTTTTTTGTTTTAGCCTGATGTTATGCAGTTGAAATTTACTTCAAATCATGATAGATGTTGCAACCGATTTCTAACACCATGCTACATTTCGTCGGTTTCCAGTTTTTGTGTGTAACAGTATAAGCCTATTCATTATTCACTCTTGTTATATTCTCACGGATATTTATCTCATTCGATTAACTAGCATCGATTGCTAATTATGTAGCATAGTGTTAGTGGTTTATATCCGGATATATGATAGTGTTTTATATCCGTTAATGCAATGTGGTTTTCACACACTAAAATATCAATCCGTATTCAAACGAATTAATCATTTTGTTTTAATTATTGTTTGTTCTTAGAAAATTTGTCAGTCATATCTTTATATTCCACTATTTCAGTTCCGTTATCAATGCTATTTTATTTAATGTATCTGGTCAGTGCTTTTTCATTTACCGTTTGTCTTGTTTATAAAATATTAGAACTTGCCAAGCAAGAAATATAAACTATTACAAAGAGATAACGCAGACTATCAATCATGTCTTATCATCTAGCATGACGTTAAGAAAAGCATTTCAAGCCTTTTTTTATCTTGAATAATTTCAAGGTGTTACACATTAATATCGTGGTTTGTCAGAATATCAAAGCTAGAGAAACTTAAATGAAAAGAAAATGTCAAACCCTATTTATGTTAAAGTTCTTTGAAAATCCATTTTGTTTGAAGAAATCGCCATCCCATGTTACTCGTCATGGAACAAGATTCTTTCGCTTCGATTTATCCGCCTATCATTTTGCGATATTTCTAAGTACGCAAAGACATTGATTCATTTATCAAAGCATAAACAAGCTAGATGCCCTCAGATTGTAAATGTGTGATCAAGTATATTTTACAACCACGAATCGTTAAGATTATCACACCAATAACAATAGTGAACAGCAATGTTCATAATGGGCGCATTCGGAAATGTAACCGAAAAAGGATAGGGTTACTAAAAGACCTAAAATTGTATCGACTTATCGAACAAGACGGTCTCTCTATCCGGAAAAAAGTGGTTTATTTACCCTAAGGAGTACATATGATTGGATAAGAGAGATCACATGGTTTTACTGAACTCAACCCGGAAGCATGTTTGGTTGAAGGTTTCCCCAGGATGACGTCACACGGATAATAGGTCCCGACTTTTCGAACAGGAAAGTAACAATAACTGAAAACGGTCTTTACTTTCCGAATGCGGGGAATATCGTCACGCAAAAAACCAAGATATTCCGAACACTCTTCATGAAGGTTTGAATTCGGAAGACTATTGTGTTGTTAATTTCAAAAACCAATATCCACTTCAAAAAGTTAAACAATAGTCCATTTCAATAATGTAATTTTCTATTTTCATTGATTTAAAATTGTTGAATTTGATACCGGTTACTTATTCATTTTTAAATGCACAACCGGTTACTTATTCGTTTTAAAAAGTAAAGCACACTATTTTATAACCTTATTAAAATAACATGTGTGTAACATATACGTAACCGACCCTTCTTTGATTGATTGCTATTAAACGACAATCAACCAGCAAAGGACATGATACTAGATTAGCCCCACTATCAGATAAAGTCAGCGGTCATTTATAGACTCAAGATGTCAGATAATGAGATCCCAATTAATCATACCATATCAACTGGATATTTCAACAAAATGGTTAATGATGTTTAAAGACAACTTAATCCCACACCTACATGTACCAAATTTAAATACGTTCAAATCTACAATCGCTATAGGACACGGATGCAAAGATATTCACCGGTATCCGCCTAAAAAGTTTCCGCCCAAAAAGTTTCCGGCCATAAAGTTTCCAAAAATGACAACATGGGACAGAAAGTTTCCATTCAAAAACGTGCTTAAATATACAATTTGTGCAAAAAAAAACTTTATTTCTTATCGGCTTTGGACCCTGCAACACTGTTTAAAATTAATAAGAAAAAATGATAATGTTCATTATCTTTATTTAGATAGTTTTGTTTAGAAACTTTTTGTCCTATGTTGTTACTTTTGGAAACTTTATGGCCGGAAACTTTTTGGGCGGAAACTTTTTGGGCCGGATTCATATTCACCAACTTAAGGGGTTCAAATAGTCCCCTCTCCTCAATATTCAAGCTACCCCACCCGGTCATCTGACCTCAATAGCACGTTAGTGCTGATGTGCAAACAATACTAAATGCTTGTGATTGATTGCGATTGCGATGACGACTAAACAAAATGACATGGAGTAAGATGGACCGAAGGCGATGAGAAGCCTGAGGTCCGTCCAGCCCCGTCTAAATCCCCTTCCCCCTTCCCCCTCTCTTCACCCACCTGTCTTAGCATGGCCATCTGTTTCACCGTCTGCTCGTTCTCCCTCCTCTCCTCACTCAACCCCTCGCGCAGACGACTTGACGTCTTTTCCATCTCCCCCTCCCTCCTCCTGCTTTCCCCTCCCCTCGCTCTCTCCCCTCCCCCTCCCTCTCACCCACCTGTCTGAGCATGGCCATTTGTTTAACCGTCGGCTCGTTCTCCCTCCTCTCCTCCCCTCACCCTCTCTCCTCTCCCCTCCTCCCCTCTCACCCACCTGTCTCAGCATGGCCATCTGTTTAACCGTCTGCTCGTTCTCCCTCCTCTCCTTCCTCTCCCCCCCC
>LQRL01039080.1:0-24955 GCA_001703475.1 Hydroides elegans
TCGAGGATGCCTATCATTGGGTCTTTGTGTTTCACAACGCGCACCATCCCGACTTTTCCAATATGGTCATCAAGAGGCTGCGTGTTGAAAACTGCAACTTCTAACGAAAAAGCAAGACCTTTATCGAAAATAAAAAGTAACAGTTATTCAAGATAAATGTAATTCTCCAATATGATCATCAGGCGGCTGAGTGTTGAAAACTGCAACTTCTAAGAAAAAATTATCGAACCATTTAAATTTTAAATCATATAATAAAAGATAATTCATGTTAAAATGCTAGAATGAATATGATTAAAAATATAAATAGTTTATTAATTCAGTTATAGGTAGACCTTGAAAAATGCATAAAATATGCGAGATGAATTCAGATGAAATTTATGTTTTACAAACTGTAAACTCAACATACTATTTGTTTTAAAATTACCTTTTTAATAATTAATTATGAAATTTGCAAACAAGTTTCTTAAATTAAAGTGTCATATGTCAGGAGTACCCAGCGATTTATTCGGTGAAATATCTATTCTTTTAAAATATCTATCTTGCTGGCATTTTCACAGAACAGAATAGATAAAATATTGTATTTCAAATATTTCGTAATTTCCTGGCATTTTATACGAATAAAACCTAAGTTATAAATGTGTCTCTAAAAGCCTATCAAGTTGTTGGTTTACAATTAAATGGAATTAAAGTATAGTATAATTACTGTGATGCACTTGTACATAAAACATATTCATAACGAATCCTAAAAAATATACTTTTTCAAACTATGCGCAAAATCAACACCTATGTATTTCAATGTTTTATTCTGCTGGCAAATTTGTGCAAAGTTGCTGGCACGAAATTTTATGTGTTCCTTGCTGGCAATTTAAGAATAAAACCATTCGATAAATACAAATAATTATCAGATTTAAAGTAGTTTAGAATTCATTTCAGGCCGAATGCAGTAAAATAAGACACTATTTCAAAAATGGCCCGTTGGGTACTCCTGATATGTAATCATTTAGCGTCTGCCTGCTGAAAAATGCAGATTCCATGGTTAAATCCTTAGAGTATAAGCAATAAGTTTCAAATTTGATGAATAAAAGTATGGATTTGATAATATATTTTTTTATAACATCCGAGATAATTCTAAAATTCAGTTTTCAAAATGATAATCACGCTTAAAAATTACGCTTAACAATTAAGCTTAACAATTACGCTTAACAAAAACCCAAAGTATGTAAAGGATGTAAATTTCAAATTTGCTTATGGTATTACTAAAGATAAAAAAAACAAATGCAGTACCTAAATAATATATATTTCTTTAAATTATCTTATTTAAAATTAAGTGCCAACCAAACATAAATTGTATACCTTGATGTGCACGTTATGCGGACTAATAAACATGCTTAACAAACACAATGTTTTTTTTCTTTCAATTCGACTTTTTGAAGGTAATCTATACAGTTTTTCTACAGTTTCACAGAAATTCCACTATTTCATATATACTTCTGACAGTTTGGAATAGAATATTACACAATTCTACCGAGTTTCTTAAACAAAAATATCTTTTGTACCCAATATCAACAGTATAGTATGCAGCTTACACAGATACAATCCTTTTTAAAGTTAAAAAACAATTGAACATTTCATATTTTATTTTACATCGCGGCCCTTATACGTCAACTGAAAACAGCTGCAACGCATTCCCAAAGGACCATGTGCAACTTATATAAGAAAAATGCTCCGGAAGTAGGGCATACGATGGATAGATTTTTTTCTTCAACGTTTTTATTTCTTTTTAATATATTTTGAAAGACCATTATTTTAGGCATTAAAAATTAGTTTTATTATTGTTCAACTCGATCTACTTATTATTTTATTTACCATCTAAATGTCACATTAATTTGAAAATGATTTTAGGGGGTCCACCCATAATCGTAATGATTTACTTGTAGTAAAAATAATTTATGTAGTAAACTAAGCTGAATAGGGTTGGAATAATATTGCTGAATAATTATCTAGTAGATTTATCGTAACTTCATCCGATAACAGTGTATTATATCCATTCATAGATGCACTTCATCGAATTTACAAAGCTGTATGTCATGTGGTATAAACTAAAGTTTGGTCAAGGGCGCATTCGACCTCCAAGCTAAAGTTTATATAATTTGAAAGATATTATACAAACACAGAACATATCCCAAATTCAGCTTGGAGGGCGAATGCGCCCTTGACCAAAAATGAACTTTTCCATGAAATTTCATGCAATTTCATAGTCTATCAAAATATCGAATTACACTACAAATCTCTATATAATTTCTGTAAAACGTCTAATTTTCCCATTTATTGGATGAAATATAATTTTACACTATTTATTGCGTTGGATATATGAATCAATTTTTAAAATGTAATTGCAATGACCAAAATTATATCAAGATATACGACATGGTGCTCAAATCAGCCACCATTCCGGCCAGTATACAAGAAATCGCATTTCAAAATGCAACAAATGATCATATCAAAGTGCTGTATATTAATTCTCTCGACACGTTTAGATTAAAGTTTTAAAATATTTTAATAAAACTATTTTTGTGGTATTATTTTTTGAATAATTTTATTTAAGGACTAAATATCGGCCAACTTGCTTTAAGTCCCTTCAGTCAAGAAGCTATTTTGGGTGTTTATTTCTCTATAAAATGAACGTTAAAGTTACAGTATGCGTCTCATTACATATCGAGAACATGCAAAAACAATATCATTCATTTAATATTTCTTTTAAAATATTAAGGACAAGATATCGATTTGTAACATTAATCTAGAATTAACAGAATCCACGTTTAAGCATCATATTTCAGTTTGATCGTTTTTCAATAAAATTATAAATAGAAAGAGACCTCAAAGTGATACTCTAATGATTGAACATGAATTTTGAAATATTTCATTCATATACAATGATTTTAATAGCAAGACAATATCAACGGGACAGGATATTCTAACGCACAACTAGGCAAAAACTCGGGATACCCCACCCCTGTTGTATAGTCATTTATGACAAAACTGTTCGTTTGTTTCCAATAAAAATTTACTATTTAATTATTTAGATGTAATATAATAACATAACAAAATTTCATGCAAATCGAAAGGGAGCGGAAATTCCACCATATCGCACCTGATCCTTTAGGAAAAGTATCGATTTGCCATGCATTTGCTACTTGGTAACCTCCATTTAGTTCAGTTATCATAAATATAAAGGGCACTTAGTTGTTTATAATGGTTAATAACATCTGTTATTCTATGCGAAACGGGCAATAGATGTACCTTAATTGCATCGTTAACACACACCGATGGAATACCGTTGAAATATCATTATCACATTAGATGTATTAAAAACATGCTATTGAAAAAGGTTTATAATATGAACATGATATAACCTGATATCACGCACATATATTAGTACTTGCTCATGTTATTAAGCACACTCTTTGAAATAATGGTATGCTATTGTCATTTTGATATGGTAATAATGCGTTTTCCAAATGATCGTGTAGTTGTGTTTTGAAATTTAGCTCTTTGATGGTATATATAATACGTAAGTGCAATCTTATAGCAGTTCGATTATTTATTCGCTGCTTCATAAGGATTTCGACATTACAATTGTATAAAATATAGATTGAACAAAAAAATGTTCGGTATTATTAAACGAATTGAAGTTTATAAAGATTTATACATGCTTATCTAAATAAAAAATGATATAAATAATTTTCGAATACCAGACCAGCAAATGCAAGGGATATCTATAGAAAAAAAAACACTTAAAGAAGCGGATCAAATACAAAACACAATAAATATTTAAAATATACATAAACAATGTGTAATCCAATTACATACAAATATGTAAGTTATCATATTATATAATAATTTCAGCATATCATTTGAATTAAGTATTCATCTTATTAATTCCACAAATATTCTATTTGTGGTTATGAAATAAACATTTATTTAGGTTGAATACGATGGCATGTTATTTCCCTAGCCGGTGAAGCCAATAAACAATAACTACTACCAATTCAATGTATTTCATAAATGATTTTTGTTTAAAATGAAGGGATGTGACTTATTTTGAAAATTATTTTGATTTTCTTTGCTGCCATCAATTGAAAAAAAACTATAACCATGTGCGTATTTTTATCGCTTGTATAGTCATTAATAAATGTGTTATTGATTTATAATTATAATTCAATTGATAGTTGATGGTAACCTTTGAAAATATTGCAGTGATAATTCAAAACATATTTTCTATGTTTTTGTATTGCTATACAATACGTAACTATAATTGAGCAAAACAAATCATCAAATACAAAATGGCATAAATATATGATGGAAATTATGCTTAATACTAATAAGCAGGTTGTATGTATCACTTGCATGACGGATTTCATGTTGAAGTCAAAGGTTTAATATATATGTTTTCATTGTCTGGTTTTGCGTCATGTTTCATCCAATAGATTTTTCCAAGTATTTTCGTGATTGCAAAATATTGACATATTTGCACTTTTGTTCATTCACTTAAAAGACATGATCTGCCCTATATATAGGACTCATGATGCTGTTTGATGATTTTTACCTTCATTTAGTCTTTTAATTGTGTCAACATTGTAAAAAAAGGATATATATTTTTGTGTCATTTAACCAATATGACTGTTTTTGTAGTCCGTTGAACGGAATCCAGTAATAGATTGCCTACGATGTCGCAATGACATTCAACTATTTATAGGATACATGTAAATAAATCACACACATATACAACACTTCTATATATATTTCCCAATTTTTAAGCAAGCATGTGTTATGAAATAAACTTAATTTGTAATTAGATGATTGCATAACATTATCGATGTCATGGCAAAATTTAGACATGGACTAATAACGCCCTGGCAAAAGAACACCTGTTTTAACACTTCGTCCATATTTCGCGAAGTGACGAATAGGCTTTTTCCCAATTTGAGATAAAGGCAAAAGAAGAGATTACAATTTGCCATTGATATTACCGTATACCTTATCGTTTACCCTATTATGTTACCTAAATAGTACACGCTTATATCTTATCATTAAACTTGTTATGTTACCAAAATTAATACTTACATTAAAAGTCATAAATATGTTTTTGCTGTAATGACGTCGTCAAACTTATTCGTCACTTCGCAAAAACATAAAATACCAAAATATATCAAAAACTAAAGTATATAGGACATTGAAACTTAAGCATTTTATAGGCATCGTAAAACAATGTTCAAATTTGGTGTTAACTCAAAATCGTTAAAAATGCTTATTCGTCACTACGCGAAAAAATGGATGACTTAAGCAAGACACCACCTTCTATAACACGATTTCGAGCAAATTCCACCTTTTATCCTGGAACATTGTCAATACATATTTCCTAAATGTATTTTCATCAAATGTTGTCTAATGATATTTCTTGCAACCTTCCTAATCGCATATTTGCGTTAAACATAATTGCACGGGAAATATGTACACTTTGAAAGTAGCAATTAATTGCAATTCAAGGTACAGCAAAAGCCGCTATTCGTTGATGGTGTTAGTCTAAAGAAAACGTTTCTAATTTATTGACAGTTGAAGTTAGCAGTTGAAATGAGAGCTTGTCAAAATATAGCATGATATTTTTGTTGTTGTATATGTTATACATTCTAAGAAATCGCTTTAGTCAATTTGTTTTTGTCTTCATCTTTAGAAAAGTGTAGGATTTTGTCAAAGAGATATGATCCAGGTATAATTTTGTTCGTTCACCGATATATCCAATATATATATTCGATATGCTATAAACTTTGTCATTCATTGTATATTAATCTATATTTGTCCTGTGTCTGTGCGTTGTAAACTGAAATAAATGAAAACAGAATGAAACATTAACAATATATGACTTTAAAAACAACTATTCTTAAAATGTAATGGGATTCTTGCATTTGTGTTAGATGAAAAACATTACATATATTAATAAATGTTATATATTTCTGGCCTCCATATATTAAAAGAAAATATATCAAAATGAAGAATACAAGAGTTTTGAACTAATATGTGATAACTATGTCATGGTCATGTTTATGCATTTTGTGCAAAGGCGCGAACACATAACATCTAGCCTTTAATCATAACCTCTAACGTATAAATAAAAATATACTTTTGTTTTATTGGGGCAAAACATTTTCCGTGCTATAAACAACCTCTTGTATACGTGTATATAAATAAATTTCGGGTATAAATATATGAATTCCATAAACAATCTGTTCGCATATGCGATACAGAATACTGTTCATCTGATTATACTACTCCGATATTGAATACTGGAAATACATCTTAAACGGATTGACTGATATTGAAAAATAAGCCTTATAATAAGCCTTATATTAATATATAATGGCTGATATTTATTTTCTTATATTTAATTTCATTATTTTTAAACGTGGTATTTGTGAGAATACAATAAGTAATGCATTAATGCATTTAAATTATGATATAAGAACGTATTCAAATGCAACTAATTTATTGATTCATCAAGCTAAAACAATTATTCAGCAAATGGAATACCATAAAAATGTACTTTTATACGATGAAACTGTAAAACACTGTTTAACTGACATTCGTAACTTATATGACAAAATGGTCTTCAATGAATATTTCGTAGCAGAGAGAAACACGGTTCATTTGAAAGAACACTTGGACATAATTTTAAGACATCATGGTTCAGAAAATCAAGCAATAACTATAATAGGCGATGAATCTTTTATAAGAGCAATTTTAAATCTAGCTACAGATATGGATAGAATTATGAACCAACATGGTTATTTTACGTTTTCGCATAAATGGATTCTAATACCAAATACGTATTGCAGTGATTTAATAGACGATTTTAAACCATTTTATTATGTTATTTGCATTGAACATGTTCGAGAATCAACAATAACAAACAATATTTGTAAATACGACACTAAAATAAAAGCAATCTATGCATTGGAATTCGTTGAAAATGAATATAGATTTAAACTAATACCATATGATAACAATACCTTAACTATTGATCAAATGTTTCCAAATATTGCACATAAACTGAACCGCAGATCATTTCGTATTGGCTGGGTTCCGTACAGTAAATTCACATACTTGTGGAGGATTAAATCGAATAAAACTATAGCCGTAGGAGCATATGCCGAATACATGGCTTTAATGGCTCAGTACCTAAACATGACATACACTGTGCATTATCCATCAGACAGATATTGGGGACATATTGATAGAAACGGGAATTGGACCGGACTTGTGAAGCAATTGATAGATCGAGAAGTCGATTTTGTGGTTGCACCATTTTCGGTATCGAATGTTCGGCGACAAGTTATTGATTATTCAGATTACCCGTATGTTACATCGTATGTAACAGGAATCTATAGAAAACCGAAACGCTCAACAAATATTTTTGATTTGGTGCTTAGCCCATTCAAAGCAACAGTTTGGATAGCATTTATTGTTTGTGCATTTGTGTATTCAGTAATATTTCTTGTCATACACAAGTATTATGGCCATAACAATAACTTTGGTCAAAACTATAATGTCTATATAAGCAACCTATGTTTTGCGTTTTCCGCATTCATCGGTCAGGTCATACCAATGAAATTCAGTCACAAAATTCCAATGAAACTGCTCTGGTCATGCTGGTTATTGTTCTGCATTATACTTGTCCGTATTTGGTCAGCCAATATAATCACCATGCTGGCTGTAGACAATGCCAAAGTGTCTTTTACAAACCTACAAGAATTACTCGATCAAAATGAATATAAATTCGGAACACGGCTGGAAAACCTAGCTGGGTTATACTTTTCATCCTCTAATGTGTCACCAGTAAAAGAGGTTTGGCAGAAGATGCAAGATTTTGATAAATCGGATGACACAATTTTAACCAGTGTTCGAAAATACCCATATTCCTTAGTTATGAAGAAGATCAGAAATGAAAACTACGTTTTCTTTCAGGAATCAGATCAAATCCGGCGCGAATTGGACCAAAATTGTGATCTGAGGGAATTTCCTGAACGGCTTCTGTTCTCTAATTTTGCCATCGCTTTGCCACAGAATTCAGCATATAAACCGTTGATTAATGATTTTAGCCGGCGTCTGGTTGAATCTGGAATGAATGATGTGATTCGTGAGAAATATAATCCTAAGCCGACTTGTTCTGTCGATGATAATGCAAACGCGGATCAAGTACAGCTATCGTTGGAGCAAATGATCGGAATATTTGATTTTGGAATTGTATGTTGCCTGATGTCGTGTTTAATATTTATCATTGAGCATATTATTTATAAATTTAATTTGATGGAATTGTTTAATGACAATGTTCTATCATTTTGATTGATGGTTTTTTGACAAATCGTTAAAATGCGTATGATCTGGCGTTCTATTTGATTCGTCACTTGTTCTCAACATTTCCTGCTTGTATCATCGATTTTGATTGGATAATTTAAAAATATAATTGACAAACAATCCGTCTCATAATGAAACGATTCATGATAATTCATTTCGAACAAAACATTCAAGGCATTTTTTTCTGTTAAAAATCATTAATGCATCTGATTAATACAAATAGAAATATTAATCATTATCACAATTTTGTATTTGTTTAAGATGATGCGAAATAATTGTGATATTCTTGAAAATCATTTTGACATTTTTTTTGGTTTCGACTTAGTTAGAATGGGAAGCAGATTTGGACCTGCCAGCTATTTGCAAGGATACCTAGGCAGTTTCGTTATAAACAAAATCAACAAAAATGCTAATTTGCTCTATAGTTGAGCGAGTCCTTATTGACCAAATGTGAAATGGGTTGAAATGATTGACATATACAATTAGGACAATTACCATTAGGTGTGCAAAGTAGCTTAGCTTGCTGGTTTGCATTGACGTCAAAACATGGAGCCCAGTTAATGTTTTCATAAAGTTTGATTGACATACCCATTAATGTAATCAACATCAACATTAAAGCAATCAATACCATGTCCAGTTCATATTCACGAGAATATTTATGAATGAACTTCTGATCTGAATATTTTAAGTTATTGAGTTCACTCGAATACTCGAATAGAATATACAGATTTATTGTTTGAAAATTTGCATTATTGTCGGTATCTCATATTATTTTTTTATCAACTGAACATAGTTTTTAATAGCTTTAAATAACCATTCAACTGAAATCTGGATAATTCATTTTTCATTTATAAGAATATGCATGCCTTTAATGAGGATATTTTAGCAAATAAAAACAAATAATTTCTCATTTAGTCAAATGGAATTCCCGATACGCGATAATGTTGAAATACGCTGGATAGGGAGTAACACACGAGATTACAAAGACCAGGAGTCTAGTATGCATAGTGGCTTACTCTCAAAGAGAATGTTGAATAGGCTCAATACGATTTCAACCCGGCTTATTTTGAGTTGACAGAATATCGAATCTTTTTCCTTTTTTCATTAGATTGTATAATTGTTACAGACTTAAGTAACAAGTTTTCCACTAAAGATTTCAGGCGCGTCCAGTAGATTATGACCGGCATGAAATAATACGCAAGACATTTAATAACAAATTAAATATGCACTGAATAATGAATCACAAAGCAACCGCACATCGCTACAATTGAATTTTTGCTAGAAATATTCAGTTTTATTTGAAATGTAATGTTTAAACTATTCACGAGTAAAAACGTTCAGCAATATATGTCAACGAAATGGCGTTATAGTCCAATAAATACTAACCGGTCCATGTAATTGCCATCATTGGCGCAATTAATGGTTATTATTATGCATCTTATCAACAGTACATATATAACAGAATGTTATCAGTTGTTGTTTAAAATACAAACTATCAAACATGCCATCTGTAAGAATTGTATTACTCATAGTATTACTCAAAATTTGTATAAAACCAACAAAAACAATATCACGTATCGCGTATTTAAACATTGCAGAAATTGTATTTGTTGTGTTTTTTCCAACTCAATACATTGCCAACAATGCCATAAGTGGAATACAACGATTTGAATATGCTATTGATATACCATTTTCATATGGTTTTATATACGTAACAGATAACTGAATTTATGTCGCGGAGTCTAATAATCTCTCTTAAATGACACTTAATGATTGATTTAAATGAATAAATAAATATTCTTAGGATGAGTTAAATTATATATTGTTTAATCCATTCGTTAATACTGAAATTATAATCAATTACATCAGAAACGGGAAAATTGAAATGAGTACAGTTGTTGTTGCTAATATTTTTCAGTATGTTTATACATTTTTCTGTGACAAAGTTGCATTTACCGGATTTTGAACGTTGTCGCAAAGGAATAATCACTTGTATTTATAATTTTAACGAATATCCAAGAAAATCAGGAATTATTAGAAAAAAATTGAAGTTTAGACATTTTGACAATATCGAATATCAATATCAAATATAATTTAAAACATAGTAACAGATGCATAATCAATTTAAAAATTCAGAACGATTTTGAATATGGTTGACAACTGCATAATCAAGATGCGATATTCGTTGCAGAAAACATTTCATAAACTTCTGATCGTTAATCAAAATTCTGATTTGCAGGTTGTGTATTAAGCATGTGTGATGATTTCAAGTTACTTATTATAATCAAGTGCGTAAATTGATAACATCTTTAGTGGTGTGTGTGTTCTTTATCAAAACAATGTCAACTAATTATAAACAAGTTATTGTTTCTGACTGTTTTACTTAAAAGCTATTTGAAATTTATATATATGGCAAAGATTAATTATTTTTGACATTGAGGAAAACTATGTCATTACATTGACATCTTTTAAGAATGTATCTCAAATAGAATATCATTGTTATATGTCAAGTACAATAAAGTTTATGAATAACAACTATGAAAACAAATATTTAAACATTTACCTAGTGTTAGAGCTATATCTTTATTCAACAAAAAGTGGTTAGGCAATTTATGTCGACACACTGTTTGGCAGAAACATGATAAAACAATTAATTGGAAACAACATTTCATCAGATGTTGGTCAAATGGATTCATTTAATTTGCATACCATACCGTAGAGTAAAAGAGGAGACTTTATACTTATTTAGATACACATACCATGATTGTTTGTCCAATAGAAGATTGTATCAAACTTGTACTTCACATTATTATAATTTGCCGAACCCGTAGCAAATAATGCAGTTTGTATGCCCCCTTTATGAATTTATTGAAAAAAAGGAAAGTCTAAATGAAAATTGCATATGTCTGCAGTAATATTATATTTGTCTCACTTTAAATACACAATTAGTTCGGACCAGTATATGTCACACTGATACTATTTGTAGAATGACCCATTATGATCAAATAAAAATAAACGAGACGCATAATCAGTCACATGATGATTGGTATAGCAAAGTAAATATTTCATCACTGTTCTAACGACGAAAATTTCACAATATCATTATTGAACATACAGTTAGGAAACATCATCATGCAATAAAAACACATATTAATCCAACAATATCTGAAAATATATTAGATCATTCTATGATGTTATTTCTTTGTATTTGAACAAAACTCATGAGCTATACTTGAGTAATACCTGATTAAAATGTTCAATATGGATTTTGTTATTTAATACATGATATAAGCTCCGTTTATGAATTTATTGGCACAGAGGTTAATTACACGCACATTACCATCATATTTGATAATCATATATGTTATTGCGAAACTTAGAATTTGATAAATCCAACTAAATGACATTTATTTACAATATATTCAAAAAGTAATGCTACAAAGGACACTATACAACATGCGATTTCGAAATCAAATATACCTATCATATGATCCAACGTCAGTTTTATTTGAGCGCTATTTAGCTCGTCATCTTTTACACATTGTGGCATATGAGCATACTTCTTCCATATAACTTCATGCAAACCTGATTCTACAAGTCGACGAATAAAATCATTAATAAGTGGCTTATATGCCGAATTTTGTGGCAAGGCGATGGCCAAATTAGAGAAAAGAGGACGTTCGTGAAATAATGTCAAACTACAATCATATTTGCGACAAAAAATATTGCATTTATTAAAACCTGATAAAGCTACATTTATAAACAATGTGTTCAATGATCAATATTAAACACGACAACAAGCAGCATGCAATACCAAAATCAAATATTCCTATCATATGATCCAACGTCAGTTTTATTTGAGCGCTATTCATCTCATCATCTTCTACACATTGTGGCGTATGAGCATATTTCTTCCTAATCACTTCATGCAAGCCTGATTCTACAAGGCGCCGACTAAAATCATTAATTAGAGGTTTATATGCCGAGTTTTGTGGCAAAGCAATGGCGAAATTAGAAAATAGTAGACGTTCGGGGAATTCTCTCAGATTGCAATCAAGGTCCATTTCATATCGGATTTGTCCGGATTCCATAAAGAACACGTAGTTTTCAGTTTTCACCTTGTGCATAACGGACGAATAGGGGAAGTGTTTGACGCTCGTAAGAATAGAACCGTCTGATTCGTCAAAATGTAGCATTTTCTGCCAAACCTCTTTTATGGGAGAAATATTAGATGACGAAAAGTATAAACCGGCTAAGTTTTCCACACGAGTTCCGAATTTATATTTGTTTTGATTCAGTAATTCCTGTAGATTTTTAAAGGAAACTTCAGCTTCCTGTACAGTTAGTATAGATATAATGTTTGCAGACCAAATACAGACTAGTATAAAACAGAATACAAACCAAAATGACCATAGCAGTTTGATTGGAACTTTTTCGACGTATTTTATTGGCATAATCTGACCTATAACTGCCGATAAGGTACTACATAAGTTATATACATACACTTTTGGATATTGCTTTACATCACATGCATGACAATAATAATAATGTACCACACATACTTTTATAGAATATACTAAAATACTAATTACAAATGATACCCATACATATAACTTAAATGGGCTGAGTATTAAATTAAATATATTCGTTGAGCGTTGCGGGTTTCGGTAAATCCCTGACACATATGATGTTGCATAGGGATAATCCGAATAATCAATAACCTGTCGCCGAATATTAGATACTGAAAACGGTGCAACCACGAAATCGACTTCTCGATCAATTAACTGCTTCACAAGCCCTGTCCAAGATCCGTTTGCATCGATATGTCCCCAAAATCGGTCGGATGGGTAATGTACAGTATATGTCATGTTGAGATATACAGCCATAAGTTCCATATATTCTGCATAAGCTCCCACTGCTTGTGTTTGATTGGAGTTAAACATGTATAGGAATGCACCATAAGGAATCCATCCTATTCGAAATGATCGCCCATTCAATTTATATTTAGCATTTGGAAACAAGTCATCAAGAGTTATTGTATCTATTTCATCTGAAATAGTCATCAAATTAAATTCATTTTCCGCCAATATCAATGTTTTAATAGATTTTAATTGTGCATCATAATTACAAATATTTCCAGCCATTTGGAATTCTCCTTTGTGCTCAATACAAACTATATTGTTAAATGGTTTAAACTCATCAATTATACCATTGCATTCACTGTTTGGAATTATAATCCATTTATGTGAAAAGATGAAATAACCATGTTGGTTCACAATTCTATCCATTTTTGTGGAAATACATAAAACGGTTTTGATAAAAAACACATCGCCTATAATAGTTACAGCTTGTTTATCTAAGCCAAGTTGCCTAAAGATATGTTTTAGCCTAGTTGTCAATGAAATCGACTTTTTCTCTGTTACTAAATAACTATTAAAGAGCATGCTTTCAAATAAATTAACAATATTATTTATGCAAGGATCCACAGTAGTATCGTAAATAAGCATATTTTTATGGTAGTTCATTTGCTGGATGATTGTTTTAGCTTGATTGAAAAACCTACTGGATGTATTTGAATATGTCCTTATATCATTATTTAACATTGTTATTGCATCGCCTTTTGTTTTAGCACACAAAACACATATGAAAATAGATAAACGTATTACCAAACTATGTTTGTTTGCCATATTATTTTAATGTAAAGCTTTATGAGAATCGATTTCGAATGTTTAGTTTCCTCCAGTTTTGCAACATTATAGATGCATCTAAAACTATTTCGCATCGAATGTAAAAACACATGATTCAACAGAATCCAATTATTTATACAATATATATACATAGCATACATAATACAAGGGTATCGTTAACATAAAAATGGCTTGCACAAACAGAAATAGATATATGTTTTTCGATATATGTCCTGGGTAATGATTAGAGACCACATTTTATGGTGTTGTGCTTTTGCATGAACGCATAAGCCTTTCTTGATATTGTTCGTGTTAATTAATCTCATATGCGATGTTTCATTGCATAAGTGTATGATACATGGTATTTATCGACAAAATAATGATTTAATGTAAACCGTGACAACCGCATCAACATAGCAGAGTGGTTTATATGTAAGATTGTTTTAAATATTTTACATAAATGTTAAATTAAAATAAATTTTACAATAAAATCATGACTTATGTAACCGTGTAGCAACATTAATAGACAGGACCATAGACATATGTTCTACATGCATGACAGAGAGTGTAAATATGTCAGTGTTATGCAATCCCCTAATTACATAGAAACAACATTTGATGATGCATTACTCCAACAAAAAATGCTATAGAAAAATATAGTAAACTATTTTTATTCCAACATGAAATCATTCGTGCGACGTAATGTGTGTTATTTTCTCTTTACTGACATAGATTTATCATACAGCTATTTCATTATATGTTGGATTATTTTAATGGTTCGATATTTTTAAAATAGTTTAATTCTACCAATTTGATATTCAAAACATAAAGGATATTTGGTCCGGTATTGCTATGTATTTCTATTTCGATGAATTGCATGACAATTAAATGTACAATTTATGGATTTTCATCATTGATGGAGAATCGTGCGCTTGTTCATGTCTGATTCCAAGAAGCGTATTTCAAGCCATGCGTATTTATAGAACATCATTAATAAGAATTATTGAAATACATGTAAATGATAATAGTATAGCCTTTTTTTGTTTTATTAAAATAATTTTATTGTGCATCATAATGTCATAACCGGTGTGTATTACCCTCACCGGTGTATAACCCGCCCCTAGGTATGTTGCATGTTTATGTAACCCCGCGTGTTGTTAACCGGTAATTACGGTAACTATTCTTAATTTGCTGCTATATTTCCAAATGAAGGAATGAATGACCACATAAACACAATTATACATTATAATAACAATTATATTAAAACAATCAATAATACTGAATTTCAATGCAAATCATGATAACAAATAATCAATTATACAAATAATTATTGTTTGGCATTTCTTTCATTAAAGAAAAAACAAAGCATTTAGTAATAATCTGAAGAGCGCCGGAAATATAGGTATTTATCCCTATCAATGTTTGCATATAAATTTTATCACATCTCATCAATAAAACATATAACCGATAAAACATCACTACTTGTTACCTATATACAATAAATTTCATGGCACTAAATGCATTTTTATACACAGGTTTTATCATACTTTTTAAGATATATACGTCAATATCATTACATCAGAGCATTATCCACATATTATAAGGTTGCTGTTGACCTTAATTTTGAAATGAAACTATCAAATAGCATCGACATAAAAATTGAATCTATAATTAACTGTTCAATTTCCGTTCTAAGAAATATCAGTGTCAAAATTCAAATCAAGCAGAGAATAATCAACTGAAATGATGATTACGTCTTGTTTATGTAGTAGTTTATTTCATCCAAAAGTTTGACTAAAAAAGTATATGTGCTTTTGGAAAACCTTTCATTTTTATACCAAATGACATGACTGCATCATCCATCAAAAGACCTAACGTAAAAAAAAAAACACATGCTGCTAGTTATGCGTGATATATGTTTCGATCATGAAGCATATCAATATCAAGCCTGATGCTGTCTTTTTTAACACGCACGTGTTCGTTTGATTTTATAATATCATTTTTTTTTTGTAAAAAATACATGTATATATTTTTAAAATTTGAAGATGTCTTGACGAGGACTTGGACCCGGGTCAAATTCCTTTGCCCCAGCGCTGTAACCACTTTAGTAAACGCACTAATTGAAGACCACATGCCTTTACTCGCTCTGTATATGAATACATTAGTGCGTTATGACCATACACATAGGTGAATTCCCTTTTCAGTTCGTTTGTAAATCAGGCACGTCAATCAGAATTAACCTATCGCATTTTCAATAAATATGACGTTTCAGTCATACGTGTACAACATGTTGTTTCCTTTAGTTATAAAAAAAATGTGCAATACGTTTTGTTAATATGAAATAAAAAGAGAAATAAGAGTGTGCTTTTACGTTCACATTTATTTAGAGTTTATCTAAAGACCCTTTAATATGACAAGTATCAATAGATTTTGGACAGACTAACATCTCTACATATTCCCACAGGCCAGTCTTAAAAGCATTATTCACAAAGGTAGGTTAATTGTTTCAAAAATAAAATCACTTCAATTTACGTTGCGCAAACATTACGCAAATAAAGTTAACGCTTCAAACTATGTACACATGTTCATGTTTTTTTAAAACACTATAATCAGTAGATATGCTTAAATTGAAGCCATCGATGTAAGTTCAATTACAATTGTCGTATTTTTAGTGTCAATCAACGTAGCCGATTCAGCCAGAATGTCAGTCAGTTGAAAGCTGGCTTTATCGGCTGGATTTTGTCTCGTGCAGCAATGTTTCGGTTTAACGCTTTGTTTATTTATATTGTTGACTTAAAGTTTTAACGTTTAATTATGGCTTAATGATATCAATATACACATATAGAACAATGTCATTTTATACTATTTTGCCTGGCCGAACCCTGAAATAAAAGTCAAAACTTTTCAGCCAAGTCCTGTTTCTTTAGTCTCTTTTTAATTGGCTTACTGTTTCATTTTATCAGATTAATTAACTTAACTGGCTCACACTAAAAAAACTAACAATATACACTCTACCATATTGATTCGTGAGAAAAACAGAAAACGATTCATGGACATAATTATCAAAAATCGTTTCTTGTAGAGACAATTATGTGATTCTACTTTTCTATTCTAACGACAAGTGATAGAAAAGGCACAGACGCATGGTGTTGTTTTCTATATCCTTGAGATCAGAAAAGCAGGTCGAGTAGAACAATTGATTAACTATAGCAAAGTGTTGATTGTTGCCACACAATTCGAGCTTGGCTCGTATTAGGTCTATTTATGTCTTTTGTTTAAATGGTGCTCCATAGTGACAGGTCCTTATAGTATAGTGTATTGTACTGTGTACTGTACATGAAATGTCCTATCGCAAGCTGACCCTGGTTGTATATTATTAATATATAGTAGTTTATTCAACAGTTTCAGACACTAAATTGTCATGAAATTAGAGTAAATACACGTACTGTAGAGTATTTATGTACATGCATGCGAAGTATTGCTTATACATATTGACATGGAACCCAGTGCTAAATATACATGGTACAAACCATAACATATATTGCTTGACTATGTTCATGTACACGTGGATGTAGAGGCATGTGCATATATATAACGACCTTTTACATGTAACAACATTACGACTTCATAATGCCAATATATGCAATAATGTTTGTTACATAATTGTGGATTTTAACATTACAATATTCTCTTTTTAAGTTATCGTTTGTTTAAGTGTTAATGTGCTTATCAATGTTTTTTTAAAAATCAGATTCTCTCTTGACAGGTAATAAGATTTCAAAATGTGGCGATAATTTCATAATCAATGTAAGTATCAAAGAGTGTGTACAAAATTACTAATGTTTATTTTATGGCATGTTAAATGAGCTATTTGAAAACAATTATATTCATAAATAATAAAATGATGTCGAAATATGTTCTTGATCATGCCCGATCTTGATATCTGCATGGAGTAATAGCTAGAAATCAATAAATCTTTGCAGGAAGTAAAATTATGCAGTCATAATAATTTGCACGTGTGATATGTATAAATAATTATATAGAATAAAAGTAGGTATCACTTTTTTATATGCCGCATGTTGAAGTTATGTGTACTAATGTATGTGTAATAAAACACCAGTTTAAATATATATATAACATAACATGCCAATTATGCAATATTAAAATAGTAATATAGTTGTTTACCATATAATGGAGTAAGCTTGTTAGCAACTGGTCATTGAAAATAGTGTTCATTGCTAATGTATGTAAATTATGTCATACATAAATAAATCGTGGCAATTGCACTTAATTGATCTATTGACGTGTTTGTTAACGTAAAACTTCTGTTTTATGTATTTAAAGTGACAAATTACACATATTTATATTTTCTGTGATGCTGTGACTCAAAATTGATCTTTTGAAATGTATATATACCGAGATTATTATGTGCGCGGTATAAAAACCTTTAAAAAGCGTCAAACGTGTTGACTTACATAATTGATGTAGTTTGAATGGCTCAATGATTTATTTTGTGATCAAAACATGTTGGCTAAGTGAGACATTCGAACATTCGACACATATACGATTTATGCTCAATTATGAATATAACAAACGACCCAATGCAGCATATAATCAAAAACTCAAATATTGCCAGCATATGATTAAATGATAATTTTGATTGGTCACTATCCAAATCATGACCTATTTGACATTGATTATTGCGATTAAACCTATATTTTCTCCGTATGAATTCATATATGCCAGATTCTACAAGACGTCGGCTAAATTCATTAACAAGTGGCTTATATGCTGAATTCTGTTGCAATCCTATGGCGAAATTCGTGAATAGGAGACGCTGTGGAAATTCCCTGAGATTGCAATCCTTGTCCATTTCATAATGAACTATTCCTGATTCCGCAAAGAATGCATGGTTTTCATTTTTCACTTTTTCCATGATAATTTTGTGGGGAGCATAAGTTAAAATAGTTTCATCTGATTTATCAAATTGTAGCATTTTCTGCCAAACATCTTTTACCGGAGAAACATCGGATGACGAAAAGTATAAACCAGCCAATGTATCATATCGTGTGCCAAATGTGTATTCATTTTGTTCAAGCAAATCCTGCAGATCTCTAAATGAAACGTGTTCTTTCTGAACTGTGAGCATGGATATGATATTTGCAGACCAACTACCTACCATAATCATACAAAGTATCAACAAAGATGCCCAAAGCACTTTGACGGGTACTTTTGCTATGTATTACAGAGATATCGGTTGGCCTATAATTGCCGAGAAAATAGAAGATAGGTTGTTGATATATATTGTGAAATATTTAAGGACAGTCGATGTACTTTTATAATAGATATGAGCTGCACAAAACATTATTGAATAAACTAAAATGCATATCGTCAATGCTATACATACAGACAGTTTGTACGGTCTAAGTATCAAGCTAAACACATTCCTTTTTGCAGGAGGTTTCTGTAGATTCCTGTCATATACGAACTACCAATGGAATAGTCAGAATAATCAATCACTTGTCTACGAACATTTGATACAGAAAAAGGTGCGACCACAAAATCAACCTCTTTGTCTTTCAGCTGTTTAACCAAACCAGTCCATTTTTATAAATATGTCCAAAATGGCCATCCGAAGGGAAGTGAACCGTGTATGTCATATTAAAAAAGTTGGCCATCGCTTCCATATATTCTGAATACCCTCCAACTGCTTTTTAGAAATAAGTGTATAGGTAAGGTCCATATGGAACCCACCCAATACGTAATTCTCTTCCATTTAATTTGTTTGCTACATTTGGAAATATTATATCAACTGTTATGTCTTTAGTTTCAAGTGAAATTGTTTTCACCATACATTTGTCCTCAACAGTCTCAATAGTTTTTATTGATTTTATCTCTGTAGCAAAATCACACAGCGAGTCAGTGTTCGAAAACGTGTGTGTATGTTTTGTACAAATAACATTATAAAAAGGTTTAAATTCGTGCTAAAGATACTGCAATCAGTATTTGGTTTTATTATCCAGTTATGAGAATACGTAAAGTACCCCTGTTGAGTCATTATTTCATCCATCCTTTGGGCCAAAGTCAATACTGCTTTAATAAAAACCACATCCCAGAAACACAGTTATAGCTTGGTTAAAATAACCGCGTCGCTCGAATATTTCTTTCAACTTATCTTTCAAAGAAGTTAAAGTTGTCTCATTGACGAAGTGATGACTTATCAACCTATCCTTGAATAAGTTAAGAATATTATATGTGCAATGTTCTTCAGTCGTATCGTAAAGAAGCAGATGTTGGTGGTATTTCATTTTATGGATTATATTTCTAACCTGATCGAATAATAAATTAGTTGTATTTGGATTCATTCCAAATATATTATTCATTAACGCTACGTCATTACTACATTTTTCCTCACAAATGCCATATTTGACAAAGATGAAATAAAGTACAAGAATATGTTCCAAGCCATCATAGATCAGTTTACAGCTTAAGATATAAAGTAATGCTAAACTATTTTTTGTTGATATTAGATTACTTACTATAACCATATAAATTGTCTAATGCATTTATATAAACGCATTATATTAAATATCAAAAACTGTTCGATACCAATGTGAATCCAACAATTTACCTTTGATCCGAATTCATATAGAAATATGATATTTATATATATACTTATATTGTTGTTAACACGAACGCAAAAAAAATAGTACATTTATAACAATAACATGATTTCGGTAAAAACAGCATAATACTATCGTAACATATTTACCATATGGGCAATGATTAAAGGCAACATTTTACGGCTGAGTTGTTTTCACATACGTTATAGGTATTATTTATAAATATAACATCGAATTAAGTATTTCTAAATGTGTAATTTGAAAATGTTTATTTTACATTAAATATTAATCTCATCATTCATATGAATATTTGCATTGAATATTGTAACTGTAATATTTGAACTAATGAATCAGATTTGGAACAGTGGCACTAAACAAGCTTAAATGTTATGTTAATTATTTATCAATAAAGTGATTGTTTTAAAAAGGGCAGAAACAAAAGACTAATATTGAATAATACAATTAGAACTAAACATTATTCGTGAAATAAGTCACTACGATAATGTTCTAGATTATTGAGAGTCGGTGTAGATATGTCAATGTATGAGAGTCTAAAAATTACAGAGAAATATCGTTTGATGATGCATTAATGAAAAATAGTTGCAAATGATTGTGACTTGTGATTTGATTCCAGCATGGAAAGATGCATGATAGATCACATGTGACATATGCTTTGTTATTGCTATTTTTTCTCATCATATGTACATATTTTGCTATATTTGTCGTTATTAAATATGGAATATTTTTTTCAAGTGACTTTTATCCTTATACCCAAATGATTACATGAAATTCAAATTATAATGTGCTAATATATTAAAGTTGATAATGATGTAAATAAAACTAAATATAGAATGTTCATTTTATTTTCATCAATAGATATATTTAATAAATCACAGAATACTTTCTGCTTCTTATTATTTGTGAGTTGTCTTCACCTTATGCAATAACATGTAATATCAATATCCTAATGCCATCGAATGAAACATATAAATAAAGTTATTTGAAAATGAACAAATCATTCTGCTAATAGGATTTATAATGGTAATCATGCATATGTTTATCTACATTTTCATTCGATAATTTTAAGCCATTTTTGGACATTGTATACCGGCAACATATTTATGCATATGATAACATTCAAATAGCTTGTTGATCCACTCGACATTAACTTTATTTGTGCAATGTTTTTGCAGGATATAATTGCTAATTCATATTAGAATTTTAGAACTATCCATGTAGCCCATTGTATGTGTTAAATTTAACATACACTTCATATGAAACAATCATCATTGCAAACATCAATTTTCGATAATAGGTCAATTTTTAAATAATGTGTATTTACAAATTGAACTACATATAACTCTTTATAGCTTCAGATCAGCATTAGCATATATTTATATTTCGGTGTTCAAGTGATAATTTTAGCATCAAACAGTTTGATTACAGAACACAAAAAAAAACTTTTAACAGCGTTATGTTCATGCCAAAACGACAATACCTGATAATTTTCAAAGAGTTGTTTTAAAAGTACATTACTATGTATGCGTGATAGTTGTTTTTGTCACGCATATGCAATTTGTTTATTTTATTTCAATTTATACTTTCAACATATACCCACATTCTTGAATTCTGACTTTCTATTATATTAGAAATAACTTTTTTTTTTGGCGATTTCCTCAAGGCACCTTTAATTACAATATAAATGATAACCTTAAAATGTTGCCAACTGCTAATCGGCAATGTTGATTGTGTTAATTATATCGTGCCGCACAGTTTATAGTGAATCGTTTAGACATCTATATTTAGCCACAATTAGAAAATATATTTTGTTTTGACGTTTTATTTATTGCGGATTTTTTTTCTTAAATCGTTTAAATGTTATATTGGTCCATCATTATTACCGTTTGATTTTGAAAAGCTCGAAGCAAACACGTTTTATTTTATTTAGATATAAGGTCTCGGACATACGATTGTCAGAAATTATTTGCGCAAATTCAGTATCATTAATAAATATCAATGATCAAATACCGCCTTGCAAGCGGTTCCCAACAAATGCTGCTTCGAAACTAATCTACTTTTTCAGAAAAAGCTTTAAGATTTGAAGATAAAATTTTGATAATGTCTTATTTTTATATCAATTTTGATCAATGCATTTTGATTCTGTGCTTTATTAGATAATAGGTTGAAGTTGCTTGCAATGTTCTAAATAAATATACTTAAGGACAAAAGTTCTGCACCGTCAAAAGTAAAAATTCATATAAATTCGAGTAGTGGGTGGATTTTAATCAAATTTTCACACAAGATGGATTTATATGTCTACATTGCCCTCACTAAATCGCATGTACCTGATATAGATATTTTTGTCACAAATAGACATAATATCACACTCTTCCGCCATTTCCGATTTCCTGTTTGTAAACCTTTACTAACTCGTGGCTGCTTGTAGCTGGTATAGGTACCCAACACGTCGATAAGTTAGCATATACGTCTTGACGTGGTCGTTATTAGTCTGGTGACGTGATAATGAGGTATGCGAACCATCAATCTCCTGCACGGTCTTCGGTAGACCCGTTGTCGTGCGTCATTGTGGTACAATAAAATGCGAGAGTCGTCGCTAAACAATGCATCGTTTCACGTTTTAATAGGCCATGCTGCCCCGGTGTGGATTTGGGCCCATTGGACCTTTAAGCGCGGGCTTTGGTTATCACGTACGGCATCAACGAAGGCTTTTCGTAGCCGAATCTTAGTTTTCGCGCAAACGTCGTTAAACCGTTTTGGCGCTTATTCTCGGATAATGCCGACCATGAATTGTTCTTGCTGTCTGTTTGAGTCTTCGAAACCTATTTTGAATGTGTGTGAGGTTAATTTTGCGATCCTGATAGGGTGACGTTACTCACGGCTCACCAGAATATGGGCGATCGCCGGTAAATCTGGTTTCTTCTAAACGTGTCACGAGATGTTAAACTAATGTTCGATGGAGGTTAAAGTGCCTTAAAACAGCATTGTGTGAGGCTCCACCAATAAATATGCCTTATACTCGCTCCCTTTCGATCTCGGAAAATTGTCGCATCTTTAAAATTAGATCATCAGCCATTTTTCTTCTTTACTTGACCTTCCCCATTGTTATACTATACAGCGATATGAATTTCGCCGCCATAGGCAAAGTGAATATGACCACAGGGCCCTGAGTAGTATATATCACATTTGATTGAGTATTGACACTTTAAATCACAGTATTGACAAATCAATCGAGCAAAATCAATCGAGCTGAAATAAATAGATTTATTAAAATTATAAAAAATGAATAAACTGTGCATCTTTTTTGTCCTTAAGTATATTATTTGTAATATACAGCTCAGGCATCGTTTTCGATTTTCAACGTTTGGCCTTTCGTCAGTGTTCGCCGGTAGTGTACGTTCGTTTTCTGCTCCAAGAGGGGTTAAAACAGCTAAATTGGTTTGAAAGAAGAAAACAATTTTCTCTAAGTAATGATGCTCGATAAAAATCATTTAGCTGTGAAATGGCCAAACGATAATTTTCGATTGAAGCAGATGGCTATAAATGTTTGACAAATCACCAATTACCAAGAATTCACATATGTGTAAATATATATTCACATGTAGCATTTGCATTGTAATCTTTCCAAGCTGCGAGTAGCCATAGTGATGTTCATGTATTTTCCTGTATTGTATTCCGTGTATTGTCAGTGTGAATGATATGTGACATAAGTGTAAAATGTCATTAAACATTAAGAGAATGAAATAAAAGAAAAACAAACTTATTAAACTTTAAAAATACCAGATTAAATACCCTTTATTTTTATTTGTCGTTGATATGGAGGTCTTAACATTGTAATACATGTCTCTATAGAGCCGTTTAATAAAAAACAACCGCATCTTATCACTGCACTGCATTGAAATTACCTATGAACCATCCATTGACTACATACTTATTAAGGCACCCAAAACAAAACAGCTATTTCGCAACGCTTTGTGTGTTTTGTCTATGCAGCTATTTTTTGCATGCCAAGCAGTTGATTTGGATTTCGTTTTCAGTTCGTTATTTTTATAGAAGCGATCAACTCACTCGTTTTTTGCGCTTTTATCAAACATACAATACTATGTTTAACATTTTAGAATATGGATAAAATATGGAGTAACTTAAAAAAGGTATGTTTTCTCAGCATAAATCACAAAAAGGTTTTAATATAACTGTAAGAGAATTGACAAAAATACA
>LQRL01039116.1:13929-27563 GCA_001703475.1 Hydroides elegans
CATCGATTGATATCCAAATAGAAAACACAACACACTATTGAGAAGCACGCGAAAAAAAAACTAAAAATATTGCTCTTCCATATAAATATATCAAACTATACACCTTTAGCCATATATGCCACCGAAAATAGATTCCATCATAATAGGACGGCATTATAGGTTTAAAATATAGCATACTCTAGAATACAATCATTGTATTTGACCGTGAACTAAAGGGTACATGTCCTATATTTAATGTGTATATAAAGGGGTGTTACTGCGAATAATAGATCCTGGCATCGAAACGTCAATTACCAACTTTCATTGCTATATTCTACCACTTAACCACATAGTTTTGAAATAAAAATAACATAAAGTATTGCACAAATGATGTATCTACCATGATGCCAAATATCAAGTAAAAATATTTATTTACGTAATTTCTATGACAAAAGAAATTTAGATTTTGCCCCCAGTAAATCGAAAAATGGATTCCCGATTCTATCATTTATGATTTTAGTGCTCTTAGAAACACAGACTGGTTATCTTGTAGTATGCCGTCGTGCAAAGTTCTAAACAATCTAAAGTACTCAAAAAACATTTAAGATTCACAAGAGCCCGTTATGCTTCTGGATAATTAAAACCGTTCAAATTACATTGAATGATTTTTTTCTATGAATTAGATTCAATAACTATAGATGAGTAAATATTGGTAGATGCTTCGATATTTCAACATCAGCAATTTATTTAGTCAATCTCTGAAAATTTGTTATAAAAAAAGCTTGATTTTTCTGAGAAAAAACTTAGAACAATAAGTGCAATGTTTACGCCCAATGTTGGCATATACATGTAGGCATACGTAAACCACAATATACGCAAAGTGTATATTAATTACAAAGTGGTCAGTCAATTGAACATATACTTATATTTCATAATTGGTATATAAGAAATCATTGAAAAGAGAAAAAACACGAAAGATTCACCTAATATAAAAAAAATAATAAAATTACCCTGGAGAGAAGAAATGCTCAACCAAGACCACTATATTATTCAATTAGGAATGAAACATAATAGTGAAATATTAATGGTTGTTCATGTAATTAATGGTAAATCAAGTAACTATAATGCAGGTCACTGCACTATTAAATAATCAATTCACATTAAGATAAAAAATCAAAAACAAATCATAATCATTAGATATTTTTTCATTAACCTACATATAAATAACATCTAAATGGACGTAACGTTCCCCCTATTCTGATTAGCAGTTTAATAGTTTAATAAACACAATCTTTATACCATGATTACCTTTAATAGCCATAATAAACGAGATCGGACGCTGCCATATGGCGTGACGGTGCGACCAAGCGACACCGATCCCATCGATTGCCGATTCAGAGTCAACATTCAAGGCGCAATATCATATATGATGTAGAGATGACTTCCTATGTTTGTGAAACGGCATACTCTTTCTGCATATTTATGATGTATTTAGTTGTTTTTGAACAATCATCGATTATGAAGATATTGTTTTTTAATTAACTTTATATCAAAATATCACTTCAATTAACATCTTTTGACCTTTCTGAAGCAAAATTGATTGTAGTTTGAATCCATGCAATATCCAGGGCACTTCAAGGGTCTATACTGCATTGAGTGATAGCCCGCATGCAATGGGGATGATTTGAATCATGTTACGTTGAGGAACGGTCGGAATGGGCGACGCTAATAGAATTCTATGTATTTCTATAACTGTAAAGAATAATTTCTCTCATTTTAATGAATCGTTCGAGTAAATTTGGTAAATGGTTCGATTCTATGTTTTTACCTATATGCAGGATCTACGTGTTACCAGATATACTTGTAGTTGTTGATATAACCCAATAATTTATACCATTATGATAAAAAGTATGTTTGTGATATTGCAATATTATAGCATAGATAAACAATATGAGACCATCATTAAATATTGATGCACAAAACAGAGGTCAGGTAATAGATTCCAACTGCATCAATAAGCCATCTTCTGTATAGACTCACGACAGTTATATTGATATCAATAAATATAGATGTGTGACATTTCATAGTTAGGACCCACACCTTCTACACTATATTTCCCTAGTCTATTTGTTCAGATATGGGATTAGTCAGTTTACTCTATTGCCGCCCTGTTTGTTCATACATTTTTGTATATTAATGCAATATTTTTAGACCAAACTATTGGAATAATGCAAACTCGTTTTGCTCAAAGCGAGTGAATTCGTTTTTTTTTTTTAAATAAAAAGGTGTATTGCATTTTGCAGAAGAAACTACAAAAGCAATCAACATATCGGATATATCGTTTCATATCTGGCCGACATATAGCATGTAGACTTTATTTTATATAGCTTAAAACTTTGGATTAAAACATACTTATATACATGTCTTAACTGTGACCGCAATTAACTACATGCAGATAAACTCATACGCTAATATTAAAACCCATTAACATTTAATGGTTTAAGAATGATCGAATGGAAGAAATATGTACAAGAACCGTTGTGAGAAATGTTCATTGCTTAACCTTATCAGTAATATCTAAAAAGTGAAAACAATTGGCAAACCTGTTTTGCGCATTGGTTACACTGATATAAGTAGTTGCACATAAGAGCAATTGACTTGTGGACCAAGCCACATCCATTTGAATAATCGTTGCATAAAATATCGATATTTTTTTGCGTTCTATTTGAAGCCTATAGGGAGTACAGTGATTTTTCAAAAACGTCCTTCAAGCTATTGCCCTCAATTGCGAATCAGTTGTTTACTTATTGATTCGATTTATGAGTCAATCTTGTGTCTGCACTGATAGCATGTAAATAAGAGTTGATTGAATTTCTTGATTGTAAATGTGTAGGATTTTTATAGGTTTCGAAAGTGTACATTTCTACTTATAACACACGGATATCAATTTAATCAATCCTAACGGATATAAATCAAATACATCTATATGGATATCAATACGGGATTGGCAGTTTAGAAATATAAAAGAACTTACATGCATTCCATTTACAAAACACTATACATTGCCCAAACCATTCATTAAGCACGAATGTGATAAAACGAAAGCCAGATAAGAGAGCTTTTCGAGAATCTTGATGAGGATAGACGATGGTGCAGTGCATGAGATAACCTCGTTTTTATAGGTGAGGACGTCATTACTTATAGGATGACAATTATCGATAAAACACTCCAGTTAAGAAATAAGAAGAAAGTGTTTGGTAGTTATTACCAATTGTTTTTGATGTGAGGATAATTATATTTTTTGGATATGGTGGTGAAAGGTAAATTAGTTATACAAATGCTGAATGTGGCCTAGCAATATATTGTACAATGTATGTATGAATTGAACGGAAATTGATACACGATGCTTGTAGAGAATTCACTACTCAGCAAGAGTTATATATAATACCTTGTATTCGGGTGTTACCGAGAGTACGACCTTCATTGAGTCCATCTGAAAGTTGCCGGAAGTCTTTTACATCTTGGCGCACGATGAACGGCATTCGTACATGCGATTCGGATGCGACGTCGGTACAAGGTCCTTTCAATGTCTGGAAAAGGACGTGAGCAAAACTTTGATATAGGTCCAAAGTAGCACGTCCTCTCAACGTTCGTAGTCGGCGAGTGTATAGGGGTTTCGGGCATACCCGAATTATATTTAATATTGCTTTCTTTACAGTGGGGCTTGGAATCGAACTATGGACAGAGTCTTGTAGAATTAATGGTAGATAACCTTTTAAAGTCTATTGGAAAATGTCATATACAATGAAATATACATAAATTCGAGTAGGAATCACCAATCATCTGTTTCAATCAGACATCATAGGGTTAATGTAACCCTCTTTCTGTAAAGCCGAACAGGAATATAGTAAACCAACTTCCGGAAAATCGCGTAGGATTAACGTCACATAACTTCTGTTTAATATGAATATTTGAACAACTCAACATCTCGAAAGGTAAAAGAAGTTTTGAAACTGAATGTCCGTAAAACTCTGTGAAGTCATATAGTAGTGACCTCACCCAACATTGGCCACCATAAAATGTGTACAACCAATTAAAGCTAATTTTCGAGTTTTGAAATGAGTTTTGGCATCACATTGAATTTCTATGGCAACGATTACATAAAATCGTAAAGTTTAACCTGTGATTCCGTGGGAGAATTTCATGATTATTTTTCTTTGTAAATGAAATCTCAAGGAACGATTGAAGTATCGCTCCTTGACATTCCATTTACAAAGAAAATCAGTGAAAATCTCTCCTTCGAAATCTCAGGTTGCGATTTTATGTAACCCCAGCCTTAGGCATTACCGTCGCCTATGGGCGGTCTATATAATTTCTCGTTCTTAACATTCCGATTAGTAAAATAGTTTTGCTGAAATCCGGTGGTTTAGGCCTGAAATTTTTAAGGGAGATGTATGTATGAAGCCTGCTTTGAAACTGTATTTATACATTCAACAAAATTATATTAGGAAACAATACAAAAATAAAAATCATTCTCTTAAATGGTGGCGAATATTTTCAAGAACAGGTGTGGTTAAAACATGTCCTACGATTTATACGTAATATAATCAACGCAACTGTTACTTGTTTATCTTAAGATAAGAGTGAAAAGGAGGACATTTTATATAACACTACACCTTAGCCCAACATACTTTCCAAATCACCACTTATAGGTATTAAAGGAGTAATAAATTACAATATAAGTGTTGTTGTTATCGTTTTAAGTCGATAGAGTAACGGGTGGGGCTCTCATTGTAAAATTCTCTGGTATAACTAATGTTGGTATTATTCATGATAACTACAAACCAAAAGATTAGCTTCATAATTAATTATAGTTTATTAAGATAGGGTAATAATAAATAGTCATAATCTATGTACCGGATAATTTCCTGAGCCCTAGGCATAAATGAAGCAATATTTTAATGGTGAGTTGATTGATTTTGGTGATTATTGAACTATGGAACGTATGATGTACTGATGGCGGTACACATAACCCAGGTTTGTTAAACTAGTAATAGTTTTATGACATACCAAATGCAATTATTATCAATAAGTGCTAATCATTTCACATATTGTGTTTGTACTTAGCTCTTGATATTACTATATACTGTGTTTGCTGCTTTAGTCTTTCAATACCACACAATCAAGTAATGACAATCAGTCAACGTTAGAAATACGGGTTAAATTCAATGACGCTCATTCGATACAGCTTAAATATAAATATTTAAAATAATATTTCCCATTCAAAAAAAGACATTATCTGAAACACACTAGGGTCGGTGTTTTAATTCATCATTGTTGTGCTATGAACAATGATACAATCTAATTCTAATAATCGGACAGAAACCTTTTAGCATCACCTTATAGTTTATTATGTGGTTAATATAAGCATACTTTATATAAAAAAATATAAATATTCTAATTTCAGCCTGCTGACCTGCACTATCCAAGATGTCTGCCTATACTTCCGGTTATGTACCGGAAACACAGCAGAAGCGAATGGCCAGGGCGCTCATGGGGGTAAAACATATTCTCATTTTACCTTTATCTTACAGTTTTGCGTTTTTTATGTTGATGTGATATGTCTTTACTACGTTTATATATTTGATAACCGATCACATAACTCATGATTACTCGTTGAAGCGACCACTTAATGTGGTATGACCGTTACATATATCCCTACTATTTCACGTATACCACTAAATTCCATCTTGTAAATTATGATTTCAAATATCTAAAAATCGGAAAAGTCTTTCTAGTGAAAATATACATAAGATTTGCTTGAGTAAACTACATGTAGAGTCATCTCTTGGCGAGCAGTCGGTACTATCATACTACGCTTAATCGATTTTCATCGATTCAGAAACACTCTTTGCAGTTTACCTTGACAACATTGTGCTTCATAACTCAAATATCAAAGAGACTAACATTCATGTATGACTTAGCATCTCAAGTTTCAAAGTGCAATCATTTTTTATGAGGCCAAAAGCTTGTTAATGCAATGAACCTTTTTTACTACAATTCAGAATGGTATTTCTTAAATGCTGCAGTGTGTAGATGTGGAGAATCGCGTTGGCATTAGTTTTTTGTCACTAAGATAGGTATTCGCCTCCAGATATTCGCGATAGTAACAATATCTAACCTTATACGGTGAGCCCGTTTTGGGTTTAAACCAACTTACCAGATGAAAAACGCAAAGTTATTTTTAGATGCACTATGAACACACAGATCAAACCCAAATACCCTGTACCCATAAAAGCAGTCCTAATTTCTGAAGAAGAGAGAAGATTTATATAGAGGATTTATATAGAAGAAGAGGTTGATTTTAACGGGCGTTTCTTTTAATGTAAGAACGGGTGCACATTTTTTTTTCTATTTTTTTTAAAACACAGGAGTTCCGTACAATGACCCCGCGCATGGTACCGGAGAGGGAAATGGCCTCCGTCGACCTCAGTCTCGCTGATGTTCCTCCAGAGGTCGCATTCATATTCGACAAAATACATGGTCAGTGGTGTTATAGTTGGTCGATTCGACTTTTCCATGATTTGGCAATAATGTGATGGCTAGGACATTTGATGGGCGGTTATTTCACGGATGTTTCCTAAATGTATAGTTTCACGTTTTTACAGAGGCGGGAATAATGATTTACAAAGATATATTGTAATTACACATGATTGAATACTTGAAGTTCATCAATCATTAAAGTTTCTTAATTTGTGCTATAAACATAAATAGCCACTTATATGATAATTTCGCCCTGTGATTTTCAGATTGGACCCCTCCACATAGCGACAGTCACGTGACACATACCGTGGGTAGCGTTGAGCCCGTTGAGAGTAACTTCCGGTTACCAGAAGACATTGACGACTGTGTGTTTTCAAAGTACGTCGATGTGCATTTCAGTAAGGTGAGTAACAAAATGGATTTTATATAGCTCTTTGCAGCAAAATATTCTAAAGTGCATTTTCTGGATTTCAATACATATTTAAAATAATACACTATCCGCGACAAATTGTAGTTATGTGTGTGTTAAAACGAGATCCATATAGACTAAAATATATTAGAAAATGCTTAAAGGCATTGTTTGTAAAAATAAGACACCTTTTGATATGTTATGCTTATCAAGCTTATTATTTTCTCTTTCATCCGTAGGAGGAGACTTTTTCGAGACGCACGAAGCCCATTGACCATCCGTTACTACCAAAGCACAACCAGTTTGAGGCAAAGGAGTCCTTAGCACTGTTCAAACTTGTGAGTCTAATTTCCCGTGGTAAACAAAAAAAGTTGAGTAAAAGGTGCTCATATCGAATTGCTTGATTTGGGAACTGTACTCATTTTTCGCATATGATCAACTTAAACTTATTAATTTCAAATAAAGGAGAAATTACCCAATGTTCGAATTTGATTTACTTGTCATAATAAATTTCAAATGTATGGCCCGTTACCAAATGCACAACTTAATCTCAAAAATTTGTTATGCATTACACAAAGTTACATCAGAATATTTATACAGTTATACATTTTTCTAAAATCAATTATCATACCTTGTTTCAATCGGACCATAATAACCCCATATATTGCCATTATTCTTCCACAGATCCTGCGCTTTATGTACGATCCCAATCTCTCAGCAAAGCAAGAAACATTGCTAGGCGACTACATAGTCCAAAAGGGACTCACCCTGCCTGCTTTGAGGGACGAATTATTCTGTCAACTGCTCAGCCAGACATTTCAGCATCCACAACATGAGGTTGAAGAGAGGGCGTGGGAGTTGATTGCGAACTGTCTTTGCTGTTTCGCGCCCAGTGACCGATTGGGAACTTACCTACTAAAGTGAGTAAACATATGTGAATTCATATGCAGAAAATTGAGATGAATATTTTGAAAAGGAAATTGATTTTAAAGTGTATAATATTAGAGCGTTTCCCGATAAAAAATGGTGCTAAGTTAGTTATTAAACTTGAGATAACGGCATTAATATTCTGATTCAATTTCTAATTATGTTTATATACATATTCATGTGTATTCCAGATATGTATCCGACCAAGCCCCCGACCGATACAAGGCATTTGTGCAACAAAAAGCATTTCAAGCCATTCATCGCATCAGCCCCTTCTCTCGCATCTACCCTCCATGTGAGTACTCTATGGTCGTTGGCTATCTGTGTTGATATTTAATTCATGCATTAAGATGCGTTTGATATTAAAACATATAAACCTAAGATGCATGGCTTAATGCGGAGTCAACCATATTAACTTTTAATTGATTCTTATTCTAAAAGGACCATGCCAGAGAGTTGAATCATATAATTATTGTATAATATCGTTGCGTCCATCACATTAATAGGTATGACGTTAATCACCGTTTAGATAATACGACCAATACAATGCCTTTTTTCGTGCATTTGATGCCAGGTCTTCTTGAATGGAAAGCAAACCGCAAAGCCGCGCTGATGGCGCTCGAGGCCGAGTTCGCTGACGGACTGCGCGTGCGCGGACATATTGAATCTTTTACGACGGGGGAGCAGTTTGCGGCACAACTCCTTAAGGCCAGGTGAGTTCACACTGGACAACAGATGTTTTTTTGCTATGGACTTATCATTCCATGAATGGCTCCCTTACGGAAAACATCATCTCCGTCTCAATAACCGTAGTTCCGCCCCCTTTCAATGCTATACCTCGCATTGTCATCGAAAAACATAAGCTCAGTTTTTTTTCCGCTGGCAGAGACATACCCGAATGCATCGATGGTTGCTCTTGGAAATGATACGCCCCTAAACAATATTTTTCATTGAAATGTATATGTATATTTGGATTAAAATGAAAGAAAAAAAACGTAGTTTTTATTTTGTTTACAGGGACATCAACGAAGGTATAAATGGTTGGACCATAGAACTCAACGACGACGGCACCATTTACGGATGCGCGGGTCACGATTACGTCCTTGACCTCATAAGCGAGATCGAGGTTCCGCCTCAGTTTCCGTTTACATCCAATAGTGCTTTGGTGCAGCCCCATGGCAACGCACATAATTCGAGACTGGCCATTGCTTATAAGAACATGTGAGTAAACAACCATGCATGTACAGTCTAAACAACTTCTAATTGGACAGCGATACAAATAAACGAATATTTTTTTTAAACACGAAATATTCTATGCGAATAAACGAAATTTTATTGCGAATAAACACATAAACAAAATCGACACGAATAAACGAAGAAACGAATGATACAAATAAGCACATAAACGAATTTGATACGAATAGACGAAGAACGAATAAACGAAAAATTCGATACGAATAAACGCACAGTTTGATGCGAAATATGTTGTTTACGATATTCCAAGTAGCAGTGGTTTCAACCGTATAGATATGATCCATCATCAAGATACCAACCGGATTTAAAGGTGGCGCATGTGGTGACGCCTTTCTTTCCCTCTGCTCGCCTCTAATATATTAAACCTGAACCAACATTTACTCCCCATTTCAATATTTCTGGATTTTCACGTGACAAAAGATACACGTTTATGATTAAAACTAGACATGTTAGTTTCCAATTTACTTAATAGATGACATGCCTTTGGCGTATAAAAGTATTGCTGCATTGTTTAAATCGTAAAAAGGGGCCATTGGAATCCCATATTGTGGTAATTTATATAACTTTAGGTGATCAAATCTCATTTTGAATTCTTGTAAAAACCTTCACCTATCACTTCCTTGTCATAATAAATGGTAAATATCTTATCACCGCTTTCAAAAAACAACAACATAATAAAATATGCTGTCTTATCTCAACAACACCCATATAAATGGTTGGTAATTATCTATGAAAAATCGAAGGAGGTATTGATCTGGTGAATGTGACAGCTACATGTACTTATGAGATAGCACTGGAGCCGCTACTTATAAGTGAACTCATTGCTAAATCATCTTATTTATTTATGTACTGTAAAAACATGCACCATATATATTCAAATATATAATAGTTTTTTTAATATAAATATTCGAAAGCAAAGACAATTTACGCGATATAGACGACTTCATATATCCTAATTAAATAGATAAACATGTGTATACATGTATGTAAATAAATGCGCCTTTCCCAAGATAATCCAAATATCATGAAACATAACCGGTACTTACTGAAAAATAAACAACTGTACTTAATTGATATGACATTCTTTCAATTCATATATAATAAAAAAGGTGACATATAAACTTATATTTCAGGGCCCACGACCCGTTCCGCGACCGCCACCAAGACCTCACCGTGGAAGAACTTCGCCACCCCGCCCCAACCCACTCCTTCAACCGCCTTCCCCCAGAGACCCTCCTCCAACACACAAGTAAATCCCGCAGTGTCCACAGGGGCGATCACTGGTTCGATACACGCGACCAGTTACTCGCTGATAGCAAATTAAACGCGCGAAAGGCACCGGAAGTAAGCACTGACTTGAGCGTGCGCAGTGCGTTGAATGTGCGGTACCGAGAGGCACAGAGGAAACCGAGTGTGTCGGGATGGTCGGATGACCCACGGGCCCATGGGGGTAACAGGTCGCCGCCCCCGCTGAATGTGGTTACGTATAACACGTTTGATAATCCAGGGAATAAGGCGAGGCTGCGGATAAACGCGGATGTGCATCGTAGGCACAATGATAGCTCGCCGGATAATCTGGATTCAAGTAATTCATCGACACCACAGAAGAGTATCCCTCCAATTTTCACACGCAGTGTCGTGGATGAACCCTTGCATTCACCCACGCCAAATGACACTTCCCACAACGGCCACATACCATTCTCTGAGGACAGTGCCTTGAACGAGCGCTACACTAAACAACGCAAAATCGACCCATCCGCCGATAACCCCATATCACGTCAATCCCGCTTGAATTCCCGCTATACACGTTCCCCAACACCCAACGGTGCCGCTACAAACGGCTACATCCCAAACACGAACCGTCCTACATCACCGCCAAATCGCTATACAAAACACCAGCAACCCGCGGATAAGCCTCGCAAATACAGTCAAAACAGCCGAGCTGGGGCCAGTGGTGCAGCAGTTGGTCGCCATCCGTCGTCGGTCAAAAGTGGAACGGATATGGATGTGTGGCTTGACGATGTCTTTGATCCGGTGCTAGATGACCTTGGAGATGGGTACAGGTCTGATCACAGCAGTAGAGCTATGGCGGCGCGGATTAAAGGCGGAGGTACCCGACCGAAATCGATCCGAAACGATGAAGTTTCATCGGATGATGGACAGTGTGAAAGAAGACAGAAGGATGCAAATGCGGAGCGAGAGAAAGCAGTGCAAGAATGGAGTTCAGGGTTCTTGGGGAAGGAATGTGGTGATGTGGAAGCAAAGGGATTAGCAACAAGGATCAAAGGTGGTGGTCATGAGACCGCACAAACACAGGTGGGATAAATGAATTAATATAAACTTACTTTAAAATCAAGATGTGTTTCAAAACTTTAACAAAAAAAAACTGTTTTCAATGTATAGATAATCATAATTAACAAAAGTTACACTTAGTGTCTCCTATTCAAAGTCTTAAATATTCACTTATTATCTTACAATATTAAACTAAATTCATCATACGGTGTAATGCCGGATTATATGTATAAATTATAATATATAACGATTCCCCCTAACTGTTTTGAAAATTATGAACCGTCTCGTTATTCCAGTTGTCGCCCCAGGTACAGATTCCGTTCGGTGCGACGAGCCAATATTTTGCAGCACCGGCCACTGGCTCCATTCCACTCGGTAGGTACTTACTTTGGTATTGTTCTTTCTCATAAATCATAGTTTATTGACATGTGCTCTTTTAGAAATCAAATTCCATTAGAAACAATTGTATAACACGATTTCTATAACATTTTTACTTCGTTACGTATCCTCGATTCCAATTGTCTAACGTTTGATGTTCAATATATTATCAATTTGGAGCACATTTAAAAACCGACAAATTCTACCAGTAATATACATGTAAACCTAAACACATTTATCTTACTATTTCATCAAAACATATTATAATTCTTATTTTTAATTTTCAGGATCTTTACAATCGGTTATCGACCCAGTGTCGCCACAGGCTGCTCTCATGCAAATGGTAAGCTCCTCTCCACTTTAACATTTAAATGAAATTTTAATTAATTTTCTATTTCTACCGCTTTCTGTGAAACGCAAGAACAGGCAGATTTAAGAGCATTCCCTTGTTAAGATTATGATTGCTACATTTTTACATAATTGGATTGTCATAATGCAGCAAGCGACACGTGACATGCAGCAGGCAGCGCTACAGAAACAGCTGCAAACTAAGCAGCTGGAGACGCAGATTCTAGAGCAGAGCGTCCAAGCTGAAATTCTGAAACACCAGCTGCATCAGCTGCAGGGCCAGCAGGGAACCAGTGTGCCTGCGCAGGTATGGGGGGGGGGGAGAGAAATATTAATAAGTGTGTGCTGTTGGGGTTTTGAATAGTTGTCAATAGTTCATGAGTGATATTTGAAAAAGGCTAGGCCTTGTTGATTTATTAAATATAGTTTTTGTTCATCTATCAGAAGGGTTTGTTTTATAGATGTGTTGAATAGTATAAAAATGAATACATTAATCAAAGAAAGAATTCCGATATCAACTTGATGTTCGACAGAATAGCTCAAATCATACTCGAACAATTATAATTATTGTTTGTACCAAATCTGAAAAAGGGTTCAATTTCAATTGCAATTATCATTGAATAGCACTATTCCAGTATGTTATATTTTCTTTTCAGAGAGCCGTTGCTGCGCCACCTCCAGTTGCTATAAAACCAGCTGTCGCCCCTTTCGAGCCACCGCAAACGACCATCCAACCAGTACCATATATCAACAACCACCCAGCCCAACCGCTCTCACCGAGACAACAAGCGGAAATCGACGAAACCCGACCGGGCGGTGTCAAAACACTGACGCGTAACTTCGAACATAAAGTGCAGCCGGTTAAAGCGCCAGTTACTCAGAGTCATTTTGAGAAACCACCGGTGGTTAAGCCTCAACCGGTTGTTACACAGTTGCAGGTTGAGGATGCGACAGAGAAAACGAGAAGAATATCTGCGGTGACCTTTTCAGAAAATGTAAGGATAATTTGCGAGATGGGCCCGATAATAAGTAATTAGTAGAGCGCTTTATAATATTCCTGTCGCATCTAAAAGTCAACATCGACGGCGAAAACTAGTCCGAAGTCATGTTTTGGTATTTAACTATTTAAACACGTGGCTATATCCTGTAATGGTCCCCTTTAATCCTATTAAACGGCTTAAATCGCTATGATGCGCGTTGTTTCGTATATGAGAAATTAACCATAGGGGGACTGATACAGGATATAGCCAAACACGTCCATGGAAAATCAAGTTGTCGTTACTATAGTCATAGCTGGTTTGCTTTACCAAGCATAACCTTTATATGATTGAATCTATAATTAAAAGATAAATATTGTAAATAATGGTGTGCATCAATTTCCCTTGTATTTATTGTGGATAATTTACAGGTTTCGCACATTCCGCGCCAAGACTCCCCAGTAGCCAGTCCACGCAGCATCACCTCCTCCGTACCAAGCATCTCCCCTCCACCCCCTCCAACCACC
>LQRL01039136.1:0-11674 GCA_001703475.1 Hydroides elegans
GTGCAAATAAGTATGGTGACATACGAAAATGAGCAAAGCAGAAATGCAAACCCATACATAAATAAAGTAAATCAATATCCAATCATCAATTAACAGGAAAAGTATCATGTTTAATCTTAAGCATATCATTGAAACTTACATTAACACGTAACATGCAATTTTGAATCAACCTAACCAAAATAAACATTGGTTTTGAGTTGTTAGTAGAAAAATTTAAGCTTAATTATGATTATGCGAGCGCCGAAGGCGCGAGCAATTTTTTTAAAAAAAAGTATCAAATCACTGATTTTGGAAAAAAAAGTATAAAAAAGTGCGAGAGCAAAATAAAGTATAAAAAAAAGTATAAAAGTATAAAAAAAAGTATAATTTGGCCGATTTTCAAAAAAAAGTATGATACTTTTAAAAAAGTATCATGTGGCAACACTGTAAGCATGGTAGAACAAGTTATAAAATTTACTACATGATGAAATATACACTCTTTGAGCAGTGCGATTTTTAAAATATTGTTTTTCGTTGATGTATTGTTCATTTAATTGATTATAAGACAAATCGGATTCTAAAATGGAATCCCTAAACAGATGGCTCTAACTCAACCAAATAAAACCGTACAAAATTTACAAACTTTGAAAAATTATTCAAACCTATGTTTTTCATTCTATCATTATTATGTTTTATAAAGCTAAACTTTGTAAAACTCCTTTACTAGAGGTTTTAAACCTTCAATGTGCTCTATAATCTGGCTGCTAATTTCCAGGCTGCTATTAAAAAAAGAATACATCATCCCGAAAGCAGCCGGTCATTTCTACTTTTCAATATTCCTCGGAACAATAATAATTTCGGCTAATTAAGACTAAAAATAAATAATTCACCTGTCTCCAGTATTTGAGCAGCTTCGAGCTGTACTCTTCATGGAACAGCTTGTCGAAAATAATCCATTCTGAGAGCGAGCGTGAAAGGCGATCACTGTCGCCCAGTTCGGACAGATGGTATAAATATTCCTGTGTAATGCAAATAAGTTGAAAGATATTAATATTACATGTATATTTATTGTATCGCCATATATATATATCAAACATGCTAATAGAACAAGTTTCTAATTCGCTCTACGCACGTAAAAAAATCTGTCATACATCATCAGTCAAAATTACTGGTCACATTGAATATAACAAAACGCTTGTCTATAAGAGCCAATAACGTTTTATAGATTTAAACATTTATTTTATGGGCCCTCACAAACTTTAACTATTTTAGCCGCTTATTTTACAAATGAGACAGCCATTGTGAACAAAGGGCTTACCTCAGTTTTCCTGTCGATATTAGAGCAGTTCTCGAAGAAATCGGCCAACTTGGCGTGCCAGAATCTGTACATGTCGCTCGCCTCGTCGCTGCTCTCGTTCTCTAGGCCCTCCCGAAAATAGCTGCAGTAAAAAGACACTTTTATACATAAAATTGAAAAGTGGGTATTGATATCGGCATTCAACAAAACATCCGATCCCAACCGGATCGGCAGCAGACTTCTTAAATAAATTTTGAGTGCGATATAAAACATTGAGGCGGAATAATACTGGATTCATCAATAATTTCGTGAAATGTTGACCATTTTTGGTAGTATTACAATTTACATTACGACAAAAGATTGATCTCGGACCGACATCAACAAAATGAGTAACTTACACGCGGCGTATGGCTTTATGCAGCGTCCGATGATATAATGAAATTGTGCCTTCACTTGGGTCACCAAAGGGACGCAGAAAGGGAGTGATTCGACGCAAGACGCGCCGCCATTTCTCTTGGGTAAGCGAGGAACATGTGACGGTTTTGGTACTCTTCTCCTTGATCTCCTTTTCTGAACATTCTTTCTCCTCTGTAAAATATGGGAAATAATGGAGCCGGACTCTTTTTTATCATTCTAAAGATTTTCATACCCTAATACTCCTTCTTAAATTGAACAAAGTCAATTTCATTATTGTTTTTACTTTATTCTTGTTTTTAATTGTTGATTAAACAACTCTATATTTCTCTCACTTGCAATTTTATGTTTACATATGTTTCCATTTTGTCCTATTTGGTGCTTTTCAACAACTATTATTATTAAACACATAACACATAAGAGACCCTATACATTGCGTCTACAAACGACTACCAACCTTTTTCATCGAAGGGCGAGGGCGGCAGGAGATCATTGTCTTGAGCGAGGAGCTGAAGCAATTCGCACTGACGGAGACCCTTGGCGGACACATGCATAAGACAGAGCGTCGCTTGCACTAGGCTCCCGTCTTGTCCGCATCGTACTTCCTCAAGGGTCTGCTCCATCAACCTAACAATACAAGTCTTTTTTATGATTCTATTCCCTTTTTTCGTTTCGTTAAGTAGTATATATAGGATTGATAGAAACGCTGCAAAATGGAGGTCTGTTGGTGGTTTAAACTATTTCGCTACCCTCTGTTGATTTATTTTGCAATTCAACAACTGTGTCAGCAATGTTAAAATAAATTAAGCATACGGAGTAAAACTTACCCAAGCACACCACTTGATAACTGACTGATATAGGACATAAGCTCATATTGAGTAGGCGACTCCAATGCCTTCAACCGGTGGCAAGCCATGGTCAGCCAGAGCGGATTTTCTGAAGAGCGATTCGAGAGCAGGGCGCGTATCTGTGCCTCGCCTAATTTAAAGTCGCAGTCTATGAACGAGTCTATCACCAACGCCTAGAATCAGTTAAAATATGTTTATAAAAGTTATAATACATTACTCTTATTATGCATTGTGTACACAATTTCGATTATTTGGCATTAAAAAATCCTTCTACAATATTTAACTGCATCTTTAAACTTTAGCATGATGTATATTTTTCAAACCAAATGGAATTTTACACCTTATTTATACATGTATTCAAATCATAATGTAAACCTTTACATTCAATGTAAATACATCACAAAAATAAACAAAAACAATGAGCACTCTTACCCTTCTGGGCCCTTCCTCAAGGGGCAGCAGATGCACCTCCTGCGCCTTTCGCTCCCTCTCAAGCATGGCCTTGTGCTGTGCGCAGTCGTTGACGAGCGATAACACAACGCGCACCTGTGGCGCCAGTTTGCGAGGAAGCCAACCTAGGGACGTTGCAGCGCAGTCCTCGTCCACCTATGATGCAATGGAATCATCGTTTTACAGAAAAGTATGAAAACTGAGTACCTGAGCTATTGAAACGACGAAATATTAAGACGACCCACAGATAAAACAAGACCGACAATGGGAGATATTCAAGAGAAGACACACATGAACATAAATTTAAGCATTATGGAGTATATCGAAATTAATTCAATTGGTTTTGGCTCAAATATTTAAGACAATGGCGATTTCATGCATCGATTCCTTTGACCCAATTTAAATCACTATATTACCACTTATGTTGCATATGGTATTTCAAACATATCATATGTGACTGAGCATGCATTATCAAATAGGACAAAGTGCTCTCTCGCATTTACCAGGTTGACAGCGTCGATAAAAACAACGATTGGCTTCGTATCTTGGCCACAGAGGGCGTTGCACGTCATCTGCGAGCACGACTCAGCACTGCGAGGGATACTCGCGTCTTCTACGACCCCTAGTGAGTGGAGCAGGCGGGCAAGGAGAGCGTGGAAGTCGCTCGAGCCTGAAATGGCGCCGGCGAAGTGCGTGAAAAGGCGCCACGGCCGACCGTCAACACTGTGGAGAAAAATGCGAGAGCACATAAGAATTTTTGGTTTTAATTGTTTTGAATATCATTTACATATATGTCATTGGTCATTGCTACAAGTTTTAGGAATATAAGGAAACATAATTTCGTTTGCGAAAAGAAAGATCATATTTTTGTGGTTTTGTATTTTACAGGTCATTTATGTTAACCATTAACTGGCGCGGTAACGTTTGACGTTTTATATCACAATCCCTTTTTATGATAATTATAATAATTATAATATTTGAAAGCCGTTACAAGCCAAAAATTCCAGCATTTATATGATTTGCCTACCCTGCATATTGTCGAGTGCTGATTTTGTTGCGCACGACATCTGCGCACTTGGCCATGATGGACGTCTTTCCACTTCCGGCGCCACCGAGGATGCACAAGGGCACGTCCTGGTCACCTTTCACGATATAGTCCTCCACCTGTGTTGCATACATGACAACATTATTGATTGCTATGGTAAATAGCACCCGACAAAAATACCACACCAATAAGTCAAAAAGTCAGTAATCAAAATTCTTCGATCACATAGATGGATAAGTTTTCTATTTTTGAGTCGTACATTGAGGATTCAGTACTCATAAAATATGATGAAATGTGTCAATTGTGCATTGTCGTTAATATTTGTAGAAAATAAATGTAGACAAAAATCCTTCTCACAGTTCGAAGGACATCGTTTCTGTCTTTAACTTGAGCACTCCGTTGGCGCATAAATGTGAAATGAGCTTCTTCCTGTTCTTCAAAACAACACACTTGTGGACCTTCGCTCTCATTGCGGTCCCTTAGCAAGCACTCTTTTATTTTCTCTGTCAACTGAAAACCAATGGCATAAATTTGCATGAAATCATTTCATTTTTATATGCAAATTGATTCGAAAACGGAAATGTTGTTGATTAGGGAATTAAATAAAATAGTTATAAATCAAGCAGCCACTCTCATAGATCTAAACGGAAGTTCACTTACGTTTGTGACGAGGCGTTCATCGAGCACAACAAGAAAGCGGTGGTGTTCATCGCTCCACGAAACGCAACGATAGGCGTGCTTTAGCACTCGGTCACACTACAAAGTTCAAAGGTCGTTAAGGTCGAATACAATCATCTCAAGGTCAAACACAAACCTAGTACCACACGCACTAAAATTATGCGTCATGTGCGATGGTTAATGAAATGTTCAATAAAGATATCTAAGCTGCATTTTTCTTAAATCTCAAAGCTTTTTGATATAACGAGTAACCAATCATGTTTCCCTTATATTTACATTTCTTAGATATACACAAAAAAAATAGTTATACGTACGGGCATCTGGTGAACGATAGACGTGCCATACTGTCGACTCTGAGGCGTCACCATATCAGCGGGTAGGAATTGAATGGAACCCTCCAAAGCCTCAAGAAACCCGTCCTCTCGCACCACATATATGCCTGAATCATGAAAAAATGTTTTATATTACAAAACAATGCACCTTAAATATATAAGCGGTCGAACAAACACATTCTTTCAAATTAGTCACAGATTACTGTAACCTCCAAAAAAGAGAAGGTCTTACGAATTCGCAATGTTACGTACCGATCGAACTTAACTATATATGCCATATTCTCCTCAAGCGAACAACTTACTATTGATATTATCGGTGCGCTGCGCGGAATAGAGAACATCCATTTCGAGGTCGCTCATGCCCAGCTTGGTCTGGTATTCTTTGACCACGTGATCAGGGGCATCTCCCCACAGCGGCACAACGCCAAGGCTCTCACTTGAAAACAGATGTCAAAGATAGCGTTCGGTTTCATCGCAAAAGAAAAATATTTTAATGTCAATGTAAATTAACATATTATTTCATGTATCAAAGTGCGATATTAAGATGTGTTTAAGATAACTTCTCATACCATATAGATATATCTTACCAAGTCAGGTTGACGAATATAGGCTGTACATTATTGTAATATGATTCTTCAATCTCCCGCAATAATGTTTGTAATTCAACCTCGGTTTGTTGGTGACCCTGGAACGAAAGTAATCATGTGTACTAGTGAAACGGTCAATGTGAGCGCTAGCATAATTTTACCCTCCTCCCTTTGACAAAAGTTACGGAAAGAGCGGTTTTAACCGTTTAGTCCTGCAAAGTGTTGTTGTTATATCATTTGAATCGCAAAATGCAAATCATTGCTTTATTAAAGACTTTTATATTTGTTTTCATAAGTGAGCACGTCTTTGAAAAGCTTACCCATCTTATGTCTTTAAATTGGAGGTTAATTCTATTATCCAAGCAGCACTGTCTCAAATTTGGGAGTATCTGAAAACAAATAATAATATTTGTTATTTAAGTAGTTCTATGCCACATCAATGTGGTATTTAGTTAAAAAAAAATGTTATCATATTTTCAGAACCAATTCTATGGCAAGATAATTAATTACTCAAATATAACTCTGGTTTAATCTTCAAAAATGAAAATTTTCACCTCTTTCAAAAATGTATCACGTTCAGTGTTGAAATCCGAATGATGAGACGTAAGAAACAACTTAAGTTCACTCCATGCGGTCGCCATTATTTATATACAAGTCTGGAAGATAAAATTGTTAACATTAAAAATAAACTGAGTATGAGATATCTTTTATCAGTGTGCAAGGGTAGCAATAAGATTAATCAATTTATTTCAACATTAACAATTTTTGGAATTTGAAAGTTGTATTTAAAAAAATATATAATTTGTAGAGAGCATACAACAAATCAGGGGAACACACAAACATCATATTTAGAGCAATGTTTCTTAAACAGTACGTAATAACAGCTAGCTCTAAATAGCCCTTTACGTATGTCTGTGCCAGGTGGAGAGTAACCCAACCGGGCTATTTATAGCTAACTAACAGCAAATTACAAATAAGAAAGAACGTAGAAAATTGTTCAAAATAACAGCAAGATATTCATAATCAACAGTAATTTCCAGTTTTATTAAACTTTGCCATTACGCATGTTTATTTGTTCGGTGTCCTTCTATAATGGACAAATCATACTTGTACGAAAACACGTGACAATATTGTAGTGGAATATAACATGATTGCATCAAAACAAATAAAACATAGGCATCAGAGATGCAAAGCCTTCAGCCTATGCAATACACATTCATTATCACGAATATCTGTCGATTAAAAATAGAAGGTGATATTTGTTGTCTTTCTCACAACGTCTTTCTGACACCGTCTTTCTCACAACGTTTTTTCTCTTGATCTTGATCTTGATAGTATAGGTGAAACGTCTCGCGACATTACTACAAGGGTAGCGTCCTGAGTCGGAGTGAACCTTTTTCTCGCAAAGTGAGGAAAAACGTATTTATCGCTGAGTGACAAATATGACACTTCTTCCATATATTCACAAGATGCAGTTTCATTAATATATGCTAATATGTATAAGAAATAACATTTTGTAACATGATATTTTCGCTTTTTGTTCTCGCTCACTTAGTGGGCGATAATATGGTTTGTTTACAAAATTGACCAATCACAGCTTCTCTCCGACCTTGACTTACGAATTGAACCAGGAAGTGATTTTTAAAAAGGTGTCTGTACTTATTTAAGATTAACTTTCCTAATTCGTGTTTCACATATTATGGTATAATATTTACCCCTCTTCTATTTGCCGTTTCATTTGTTTGTTGACATTGTTTTGTTTAACAAATATTGAAAGAAAAGCAAGATTTTCCTCCGAGATTGGTTCCCTGCCCTTGTACACCACGCATTGCCAAGAATTTATATTTCATTTTTCGGAGGTAGTTGGTAAAACGCTCGACGTACTCTGGAGCTATTTCACTATCCCCGAATGCGATAGATAGGTAGGGCATTCCAGGCTACTATTGTGTTTGGAATGAAGCTATATTTGTAGAGATCTGATCTATTATGGAGTTGGCGAAAACAGTATGGGTGTTTATTTCTATTGAGTCTAGTCGAAACTCAATTCTCACAACGTCTTTCTAACAACGACTTTCTGACACCGTCGTCATCACACTGTTGCCCTATTTGTCCACACAACGTTGTCCTCACAACGTCACGATATTCGTATAATCTTTGTCCAATTTCTATGTTCAGACCCCCGTAATTTCGACATTTTTTGGTCGAACAAACTGAAACCTCGACGTTGCACATCTGCAATTAATATTATTTTAATGTGTAAGGTTTCTTAACCCTAGGACAAAGGGTTCATACAAACGTGCCGCGGACAACTGCTCCAAATGTTAATAGACTGACGGACAGAGAGACAGACCGACGGAATGGAGGATAGCAATAGCCGTATTGGTTGGCTAGGGGCTAGAAACAACTGAATAATACATAAAATTAACTCTTAAGAATTATAATATTCAATGTGACAATCAATACAATCATGACAAACATACAAGTAGTACAAACATTACAAAATTAATCTCTTTTTTTTATCCGATGTTGATCTTGGCAGACATTTTGGATAAAGAAATCGTCACGTAGAATAACCTGAATCTGGGTCAACAACTTCAGGAATTTATCATTTTGTATGAAATTTTGTATGAAATCATTTTGTATGAAATTTTGTATTGAAATTGGGAGCTGTTTGTAGTATATTAACAACATTATACATTATCCGCTATTTCATAACGTTTAAAATATCTCAATCAATGTTGACATACACTGAACCATTTAAATGCAGAATTTCCAGAAAAAAAAGATAATAGTCTGCAAGCCCAAATATTTTTATTGTATATTACATCATCACTGGTGCACCCTACTTTCTGTTCTGCCAAATATATGTTCTCATGGCTACCCCAGCGAGCTAGTAAATGAACAGAACTTGTGAACAGAGGCAATTCATATTGTGGTATATATTTCCAGATCAACAATGCAATAAGTTGATTAAAAATAATAATAGTTCAGATCTGCTCTGATTGATCTAGCTTGCAACTTGAAATAACATATAATTTAGGTGCGATGTTGCGTTTTATGGTCAGCTAGCTAGCACAATATGAACTTATAAGAAGTGATATCATTATATTTTTAGATTATGTATACGTTTCGGAATATTTCTCAACATTTTAGACTAGCTTACAATTATGGTTCGTTGGGTGCCCCTGTTACATTAGCTTGATTAGACACTAACTTATTTACCTAATTATGATTAGTTGTTTATTCAAATATATCAATATTTTCTATACATAAACTCAATTTAGTCAAATATGAATATTATGTTATTTGAAGGATTAAAAATGCGTTATTTTTAGCACGACATGATCGAGAGCATCGTATATGGCAACAAGGAAGAGGGAAACCAGGGATGCAATGAAGTAACAGCATTACGCACTAGACTCGTCTGACTTGTATGAATTCTTGTATTGAGGCTTAGCGAGCCGCCTAGGACATGAGAAGACGCGGGTTAATGGAAAGCAACGTCGATCGAGCCACGTGATTATGTAAGGTTTTGTTGCCAGGCGGTGTAAGTATGTCAAATGCAAGTCTGGAATCAGTGAGGCACATTCACGAGGAAGACTTTAATGTTGCTTTTTATTTTGCATTTATTGATTCCAGTTAAACTATTTGGTCAAAGCAGAAAGCACAATTTCTGGACACAAATACTTTTGGATAATAATACACATAGGGCAGATGTGTGTGTGGATAGAAGTTATGCAATTGTGAGCATCTAGAATAGGCCATCAGAAACGTACAAAATATGATAAATACTTCAAAAGAGAGAAATTACTTTCGGCGCTCACCAATTTCACGCCCTCTAGGTCACATGAGGGAACACTTGAACGTTAAAACCCAAATTCTTGTTATTATTGTCAAAGATAAATTTCACATAAATATTATTAATTACTTCATTTTAAACCAAATATGTTCTCGTGATATAACACGATGTAAAACTGGTTAGAAATCGAACACTAATTTGGTTAAGTAACAACTTTTTCGGTTCAATTTGAATGAGCCGCACACAACTAATATTATTACTGTAGCTATCAAGAAATAAACTTTCAGTTAGTCAATTGGTTTGGATGTTAAAAGAGACAGTCCGATGTAAAAGCTTTATCCAATTACATTTGATGATTTCTCATTGAAATAACACATTTTAGTCCTCATAATATATCTGTTTTATTGTTTAAAAGGGATTTAAATGATGATTTATAAACGTCTTGTTGATTCAAAGTGTAATGGTCATATATTCCAAATGGTCTTAAATATCAAATGGTGTTTGGATCTGTCATTTTCAAACAAATAAACCTTTATTGATTTATAGTATTTCCGTTACTTGATCCTTCATTTTCACCTCGAAAGCTTGCAATTGGTGGCAAATATACTTGGGATATATGGACAATGGTAAGTTCAATAAAAAATTACTTGGATCACTTGTCACTTGCTATGTGTCAAAATAAAACCCAAATATAGATAGTTAAACATAAAGTATAGATGCTAGGAACTGTATGACATGACACATACTTATCTTTAAAGAAAGACAAAGTAGGTAATTGCCTAAAGGATATTTAAAACTCCATCTTATTAAAATTATGAAGATTGTTAGCCCATACAGTTAGCTTTAAACAATCGCAAATAGAATGGCAAATTAAAATCAAGAGACGGGACCCTTGGTTTAATATGCTATAACGACAAGATCTTTTATTTTATACGTGATCAAGTTTGTTTGCTGCAAACCCCGGACCATATATCCTGGGAAATATGAAATGCAACACCATCCAAAACATATTTTCATATTTAATAAGGAGACAAAGCCAGAAAACTTAAAAAATATAACTTCTTACACAACCGAGCGCAGCATTTGTTGACTTGTTATATTAGTCGAATGTCAGATAGACACCTTTCCGTGGTTCTACAGTCTTTTTGCATTGCACTTAATGAGCATTTTCTTGAAATCCATAAGCAATCACTTAAAATCAAGATAAAAGCTCGACATGCTGGTTTTATATTTATTTATTTTTTTAAAATAAAAAATGGGGTAAATTACACTTCAATCTACCATATAGTATGGATTTGAGGATAACTGAACAGTTCTTGTATGAAAAATGTAAACATAAGAATATCTTTAGTAAAGCACTGTGTGCGATTGTATTTCCCTAATGTTCATAACAGGTTCATAAAAACAGAAACACATATTTGATATACGATGGAAAATAAAAACACCATAAAACAAGTATGTTTATTTGCGTAATAAATATGATAATGGGTGAACATAGATACACAATTAACACCATCTGATTGTTAAAAAAAAACTTCATAAAGATTTAAGTAATAAAATATCACAAAACAAATTATAGGATATAAAGATTTATCATCTTTAATTAAATTTATATGCATGATGTTTCTCTGAGTAAATATTTGAGTTATGCATTATACTACATAAATAAACCCTTTGGTTAAACGAGCACAACTTGTTGATATATAAAGCAGTTTGAGCATTCATACAACAAGTTTGAAATAACGATTACAAAATGAAAAGATGTTAAGCTGGATCATTTCCTACACTGTTTCATAACGATAATTAACATATAATCAGGGGTTTACCTTGGCGGTCGCACGGTCGCGTATGCGACTAACTTTCGAGTCGGGCGACTAACTTTTTAGAGTTAGTCGCCCGACGCGCGACTAACATTTTGGGTTATTCAGTATTTTTTTCCGGGTTCAGTCGATTATCTAGGCAGAAAAACTTGTCAATTTTCTTATAAACTAAAATTTCACTTGCGCCTTCGGCGCATGAATTAAAATGTCGACTTTAATGATAAATCATACACATGATATTCATTTTCATCCGTCAACAGTAAGTATCTCTTATAAGTATTAAGTTCGAAATTTCGTCTTAAATTGTTTACATACATGTATAGGGAATTATTGGGTTGCTATGAACACATTTTGTATTTGAAAGCTTGAACCGATTAATATAATGGCGTCCTGTTATTTATTACATTTTTTCGCTAATTTTGATT
>LQRL01039139.1:0-10796 GCA_001703475.1 Hydroides elegans
TCAATTCTTTTACACGTATGCATGGAATTGATACATTTTAGAAAGGTCTGGACTACCTGACTATGTCAGATGATTTCATAAGCAAAGACGGTCGATACTTCACAGTGAACGTCTTTCACGACGTACCTGACGTACCAGGCTGGACATCAACGTATTTTCCTGTCTGGGATCTCAATGATGGTATATACTCGCATGGTTGACTTTATATATACATTTTTATGTATTTACATATTCATATGTTTTTCTATACTACACGATTTAATGTATTTTTTTTCAGTTGCAAATCAAACACTAAACGAAATTGATATGGTCAGTTTCATATGGCGTGTTATACAATGCTGATCACAAAATTCAATGGCAACATCATATGAAATTCTAGATTTTTGAAGTCGCATATTTGAGGCAAAACAACTACAAAGAATGCCCTCTCAACGTGTAACACTGACATATGTGAACGTTTTAACGTGTTGATGCATGAATACAACTGCCACGAATTACACAGCCACGTAATGTACTTGTTAAAAACGCAATGTGTTTTCTTTCCCATCAAGGAAATCCAGATTTTGTCAAATACGCCATTTAGTTTCAATAATAAATTTTAAGAAAACAAATATTTATACAAATGTACTTCCAGGCACCATACTGCACTATCTCTACGATCGCGACCACACTGCAATCGCGAAATTCAAAGAAGATAAGAAAAACAAGGCGGCATTGGATGGTCTCGACGTCGATTCCTGCCATGTGTATGAAACGGCAAATGGAGACATCAAGCTGGTTACGGGGTGCTCCGATTTCAGTCTCAAAGCATATGATGTCAAGTCAGGTATTACAACTACCATTTTGTATTCTATTATTTCTATTTCCGATAAAATTCAATTATTAAAAATGCAATTGAGTACTAAAATATTAATGTAATCGGTATAATCCAAGAAATATATCAAGCTAATATGGCATAGATCCTGGACCATTGGACATATTTCTTCTATCTTTATTTAAATTTGTGTATGAGGAACGCCCAGTTTCAATTCTCTCTATGTTTCTTTGTATCTCTTCAAATGCATTCAATTCGTATATTTCAGGAACATTAGAAAGCACAATACCGAACGCCCATGTCAAATCCCTGGTTGACGTCGATCACAATATGGATACACCGGAAGAAAAGGGAAAATACTGCTTCTCATTCTCAAACGAAGACCACAGCCTCTGCATTATCAACAATGAGGATTGGTCGAAAGTGACCAGTTTCAAGATGGATGGAGATGTAAGTGTTTTATCTGTGGTGACTTATTACCGCACGGGTATGGTTCCACGGCTACTTTTTTTCAATGTGTCCTCTCTAGAACTTAGAAAATATTTTCAAAGTTCTTTAAAGGAAACAGAGAAAGTACCAGAATATTAAGGCGTCCTGTAATCTCAGAATCTGGGAAATGACTGAATAAGAGATTGAGACCGAGACCGAGAACCGAGAACCCGGTGGCCAAAATCGATTTGTTCATAAAGCATAAAGATGAAATCAAGGGTACACCTTTACCCTAAATCGTCATCTAAAACCACTCTCGCAATGATGAAACAACGCCGTACTGCCAAGACGACATTCAAATAAAAACTTATTTTCAATATCCTGAAGCGCGAGTGCCGAAGGCGCGACTGCAAATTTTTACGGAAGCTTCTTATGGAATTTTATCCATCGAGTATTAAAATTGTTAAAGATTACATTCGCACAAGCGTGAGTGTTATCTGAAACGACACTCGCGCAGCCAAAGGGTTGTTGGTATACTTGGCCGCTAAGGTACACCTATATGTAATGCAAAGGAACAAGCAATGTTAGCAAGCTTTTCTTCAAAAACAAAAAAAAATATAAAGGAAGATGTATATATCTAAAATTCTCAAGTACGCATCAATTATTTTCCAAGAAAACAAATGAAGATGCTAGTTAAAGGCTAGATATGTGTTCATTTTGTCTTACATCCTTTTTTCATCATATCTGAAAGCATGTCACTCTCTATACCAATAATGGTTTTATATTGTATTCCGATATATTGTGTATTAACTATATATTATTGATGCTAAAAATTGGCGGTGGCCATTCGGGCCACCGGATTTTGAAACGCGGTCGCCCGAAGGGCTTTTAGGGCGCCACTGGCCACCGGGCCACCGCTTATTTCGCACACTGAACATGTATCTGAATAAAATGATTACCAACATTTCGAATATGTTTGTAAAATAACAGAACATTATTGAATATTATTGGGTGCTCATGTAGTTGGAGGGCAATTTTTGAAGAAGAAAAAAATTCAGAAGAAAATATTGCGAGTCTACAGTCTTAACTTTATTGCTCTTTTTAAGTCAATAGATGATCATTTGTGGTATTCGATCATTTGTTTATTGTTTTCAATCATAATTTATTTCAGATGAGCGTTTTCAAGATGCTTGACAACTACACCCTTGTCTGTGGCAACGATAGCGAAACACCAGGAGTGCATGCCAATGTACTCGTCTTGAGGCTATACAATGGTGTCCAGACAGGGGCACCACCCCCTCATGTCTACTCTGCTAATGGTAAGTAACGGAAAAAATATCATAATTATATAGTTGGAAAATTAGACGATGGTATTGTTAAAGTTACTTTCTGTATACGTATGTGTCTAGGTCGATAGTTATTTTAAATATACATATTAGCGTCCTTAAACATTGATAAGTGTAATTGTTTGAAAAAGAAATTACACAAAAGACAATGGGTTTTTGCCTAAAAAACGTTAGAAAAACCTTGATGATGTCATGCATACTTTTCTCTGATATATGATATTAATCGCAACGAATAATTGGCCACATGACCAATATCAAATACAATATTTAAAGGTATTCAGTTTAACCGATAATTCCAATCAACAAAATTAATTAGTTTTTTTAGCCATTGTCGCCCACTAATTTATACTTATTTCAGAAACGGAAGTGAACCTTGATCTACCAGAAGTAAACAAAGACACACTGGAAGAAGGCGATCCGGATGCGGATGTCAAGCCACCGGAATCGGACGTCGAGGAAAGTGATGAAGACGACTATAAGGATAGTGAACCGGAAACGTAGAAAACGCTGTTATGGAGCAGATAGATTAATGAAATATTTATAAAGAGATGTGTAAATAACATAAACGTGTCATATAAAAACATATAAAAGAAGAGTTGGTGCAAAATTGGGACTCGGGTGAAGACGATTATTCAGATTGTGACCCGGAAACATTGATCATTTTTTATAGCATAGCAATAAAATGAAAATATAAGTATATTTAAAAGATATAAAGAAGCAAAGATGGACACAAAAGAGAGATTTGCATATATATGTATATGTGACCTGCATCAAATCAAAATGGTTCCATGCTTGGGTATTTATTTGATCAACACTTACACTTACACTTGCACACTTTGATGAAAGATACCCTTTGTAAGTTAGAAAATAAGAAGTGTCCATCTTTTACAAACAGGGACAACGTCAAAGGTGACGTCAGAGAGGCATGACTGTTAGGTTAAGAGAATGAAATCTTATTTCTTTAATCGTTATGATGTGATATTGCATAAAGCTACACGTACGTTGTTTTTTTAATGTCTAATATAATCTCGATGATGTGACGATGTTCTCCGGGATCTGCGAGGACTGATATCCGGTGATGTTCCATACACAACCTACTGGCATTATTGTGATATTAGGGGATTTCTATAATATGTTTTTGGTGAAAATATTAGATAGAAAATATGAACGGAATTTTTGTTTATATGCTGTATATAAAGTTACGCAATATTCACATTTCAAAGAAGTCTGTGATATGTTTAATCATCCTGTATGCTCATTCATTATTTGTTCTAGCTCAATTTATAATTGTTTTAGCAGAAGCAAATGACAATTTATCAAAGATATAACCATTTGTAAGTTCGGCCTTTATGTTTATAATGTTAATATACATTTTGTTACATTGTATATATTTTATTTAACATTTTGCATAGGTATATATTGTTTTATCAGGGAAACACATGCAATAAAAGGTAGTTTTATATGCCAATTTGGTTAATAAAGATATTTTGATACACATTTTATTTTATTAGTTTTATAACAAAATGCACAAAAATAGTTAAACTGTTATTTTTGAAAAAAAAAATCAAACCTGGAATTATAAACCGAAGTGACATCATACCATGGATGCGTTTTTTTTTCTATCAGAAAAGCCATCTAGCTTTTACATCTTACCCAAAGCATGACCAGTCCATCTCAAGTCAAATCAAAATGACTATATGCATGTATAGGGGCATGTATGTGTTATTATCCATATTCACAAATATATCACGGTTTGTCACAAATGAAGCACTCGGTTCATCAAAAAAAATGAAATAGTCTTGATTCTATATGCTTATGCATTAAGAACTTAAAGCGATATTGCACAACAATATTATTCAGCCATTAGAACTCCTGCCATAATGTAAGGTTTATTGAGGGCCGACAATCGCAGTTTGTAAGTGCATTGTAATTGCTGTCCCAAAGACGATGAAACCATTCTTCCGAAATACCGAGTTTCTCCTGTTCATTCTTGCCAAAACTGTCAAAGAAAATAAAGAGACAATATATACTTTAGTAAAAAGTAGAAGTTGTATAAAGCGTGAATGAATCCACTTCCGGAAATACAATATCTTTGTACTTTTAAACATGCGGAATTCACATAGTAAAATTCACACCAAAATTCACATGCAAAATTGATGTGCGATGCACTGAGCTATTCGTCTACCGTTTGTTTGGAAATGCTTCGCGGAATGGCAACTGCATCGCGTGAGGTTGGATTTGTTTGATGTTGTCGGCATTTTGACACAAGATGTGAGCTAAACTGGATTTCCGGATTTCTTGAAGTTGACCTTGAACCAAACAAAGAAGTGATATATGTTTTCACTCATTTTTATAATGAATCCTTCATTTACCATATCTTATTTACAGCGACAGCTCAAGCTATTATAAATCTATTATTCCACAGCATATATATTTGTAAATGATGGTTGTTGATGGCCTTTTAAGTTATTGTATGTAGAAAGCAAAATAGGTAACAATCTCCATATTTTTCGTATATAAATGAGCACATAAAAAAGCAGATCAGTCTTATTTATACTGACTAACCTTCTGTAAAACTAAAAGCTCCTTCATTTTCGTACCAAAACCGATCGCCTTTACGTAGCGATTCAAACTGATGGCCAATAATACAAGCAAAGGTTGGACCAACCAATCCTCCTTGCACACTTCGCTCTGATATGCCGGCTGGGAATAAATCAATGTCATCAACGTGTCTGAAATCAGAATCAAAAGAATATAATTTTAAATCAAAAAGCATATAGGAAGTGTCTTAAGGCTCTAAAATCCGAAATAATCAGATACCCATGATTTAAAATTACAGATAGTATGTTCTGTGGATTTTATATATACTAATTTCAAATGAATAATCAGATCATTGAAGAACAACCATGTATTAATTCCTTATGTCACGACTTCTAGTAATTCATACACTAGCACCCTCTTCGTAAACGTTATGAAACTCATTCACCTTTTCTACACGAGAGTTTTTATTAACCCTTTTTATTGAATATTAAATTATTAATAATATGTAAAATCGTTATACTTTGTATCATAAGTCTCACTTATAGAGTTTTCTGAAAAGTTCAATGACGTCTTTATCAGCGATGTCTCTCAGATCGTAAAAATCCCTCGCTTTGCTCAATCCACACCATTCTCGCCAGGCGTTGTAACCTGTTTAAACAGAACTAATTTAAATGTTGAAAACCTTAATTGAGTTAGAACAAACTCAATATCACGTTACATTCATTGTTAATCATAACAACCCTAAATGTTCTGATATGATGTTACATTATTGATGTTACATTATTTCATTACTACTCTTTATTGAGCGAATATTTGCATTTATATGGTATTTTAAAAACATTAATGAAAGCAATCAATTAACAGCATTACAAAACTCACCCGGTATACCGTGATCTCTGCCCCTCTGTATATTGAGCGCCACCAGATCCATACCCTCGCCCAGAGGCGGGTGCTCCGTAAACAAATGTGACGTCATTTGACTGGTCACGTGACGATCAAAGGCCTGGATTGGCTGAGACGAGAGGCCCCGGATGAACGCGTCAACACCGCCATGCTGGAGGTCGAACATTGTGTCGGGACGGTTGAGGGCCTACAATCATGAACCTCGATTTTAATCAATTGATCACAACGCATAAAGATGGCCAGGATTAAGTTTTAAAAGAGGTATGCAAGGGTCATGCACACGATGTTAAATAAAGTCTGGGCGGGAAATTACTATTTGGCTCTATTTGAAAGTTAGACGTTAACGTCAAGAAGTAGTATATATGACTCTCCTACATGTGTGTCTGACTTCGCCGCGACGATGAACCACAGTCATAGAAAACCTTATTCCAATGTCACAGGTTCAACTTCTTTCCAGGTTTGTTATCGCACACGATAAATAATAAAAATTCATCTTTTTTTCACGTTTATTACGACGCTGAATAGTCGTTATTTTGACCTTATTCTTAGAGTAAATTATACATTTCTCATATAACTAAAACAAATAAAGTTTAATATGATATTACTTACTGCTGTGAGATTAAGTGCTGCGTAATCATGGTCGTATCCAACGCCCTTTCGTTCAATGAGAGGCTGCAGAAGACTGTGGCCGAATCGGAAGGCGGTCGACGCAAACACATTGGCGATGCGGGGGTCAACTGTGTCGTCGTACCCTGCAGCGGATTTCATTATAAACAAATTTTAAAATCAAACAAATCCGGAAAAAAAATGTTTGAATTTATTTTTGAAACGTTTTCCCGTGTAACACAGGAGTGTTGTTCTGTCGCTACGATATAAGTCTATCATATCAAAATTTAAAGCCAACGATGTTCGTTTGACGCTAACATTTTTTATTTCACTTACAAAAAGAATACTGGGGAGTGTGCTTTTCCAATGCCCATTCAAATGTTTTGACTTAATGTTAAGGCTCAGTGAAGCCTTGACATGTAACATGAATAAAATTCCCTATACATTGACGTTTTTCAGGCACTTTTAAAGGAACTTCTGTCAAAAACGGACCTCCTTAATCGCCCATATGATTGAGTCATTTTTTCTTAGGTGAGGTGATCAATCTTTTTTCATCTAACATCGATACGATGACGAATATCTAGACAAACCTTCATAATATCCAGATTCTAGTAACTCAAGGTTGTACATCTTGATGTGTTGTGGACCCAGGACAATCGGCAGAAATTCACTGTATGTAATATGCTGCAGAATAGCACCTGCAAATTAAGTCAAAATATACATTGAGGAACTAAACTGAATAAACTCCTGTAGTGTAATGGGTGTATGGAAATTTGAAAGAGAGGCAAAGGCGATCTAACCGCTCTTTGCTTTTGATTTCCCATAAGGAATACATTAAAAGATAGGTTTGTTAGGAAATTTAAGCAAGAAAAAGCTTCCAATGTGGAAAGGCCCTAAAGCGTATTCATAAAAAAACACAATGTTTCCTCATTGGAGTATGTCTTATTTGCTCTCCATTTGGCAGCTGATTGAGAGCGTGCACATATATGATAACACAGATAAATACATCTGTTATTTTGAAAAACAAACATTAATATTCAAGTAAGCGTCCGTTACTTATCCAACCATTTGACAGCGAAGGAAATTCTCACAATAAAGTTGTCGTTTCTTTTTAAGTTTTTAATATGTTTGAAACTAAAATGTACCTATGATTCGACGCGTTTGTTGAAAGAGCGTTTCTCCATCCCAATGTGGATTAAGGTCATGTAGCTGCTCCTCAATTCGATTGTGTTCTCTCAACCAAAGAGTGTGCAGTACGGTCAGACCAAGCTGTTCGTTTACTCGGGAATCGCCTGTGAGGATGAGACATGTTAACCCAATATAACATTAATGTCTCTTATTTCGCTCAAAAATGTCAAATGATTAATATTCGAGGGATTCTCTGCTCATTAATATCCATTCAATAAACTGTTGTTCAGTCCCATGTTCAGTTACCAGAGTCGATTGTATCAAGACATTTACAATGTCCTTGAAACTCATTTCTGAAGTACAGATATAGCTAGCAAAAAATGATATGCACTATAAGAACCCACGCATTTCGCTAGTGCTGTTCTACAAGGACATATGCTGTTCTACGAGAACATATACTATTCTACAAGGACATATGATATTCTGCTAGGACATATCCTTACCTGCTTTGAAACAACTGGTCGTCACTTTGAAATCAACACATTCCTCTTTGTCTTCAACTACAGGAGGAAGGTGCTTCAACGACGAATTCTGAGGATGCGCCGACATCTAAAAATGAGAACTAATAATGATTCAAACCTGACCTCCTGAGCGCTAGTTATTTTTGATTTCATTCTTTTAACTTCTTACTGAAGTTAGAGAAAGCGAGAACGACAACGTGAGATAATGTGTATACAGACAAGTTAAGTGAGATTAACATCAATACATTTGCGATCGATTCTAGACTAAATATATTATATATAACATTAAAATAACCTGTCTCCTGACGTAAAACTATTTAAGCTTCAATATTACAAAATATTGATATAGGATGCCTGGCAAGGACGTTATTCCTTATATAGTCCGCGTAGAAGAATGGTCGTCTGTTTCTCGACGTTATGTCAATAGGATGATATCCACAAAAAGTTCAAAAAAACATCTGGTGTGTTCTTTATTTATGTCTATTTAATGGTTATCTGCCTCTCTCTCACACTATCTCTCTCTCTCTCTCTTTATCAATCTAGATATCTAGCCAAGCGAGAGCGAGTGTTTTATTGGTCTCGCTCTAGCTCTCGCCCTCAATCTCGCTTCAGTGGGCATGCCCAAACATACAGTATAGTGGTATGATAAATATCTCGCTCAAACTCTAGTGGGCGCTCATCTCAATCTATAAAGAGAAAAGGTTTCTCATGAGGTAGCTTTCACATGTCAAAACTGACCTTCATTCGTCCTCCACCAGGACTGAGATTATCCCGCAGCATATTTGATTCGTGTAGCGATGATCCGTAGATTTGTGACCCATCGATAAATGACGTGATTTGGTTTACTTGCTCTCGCGGTGCTGTGTTTTAACGTGTGACAATAACCAATATTATGATTATTTTATATGAACATGATATATTGAGAACTGTAAAAGGTAATGGATTCAAAGAAAATATTTAAAGGTGGAGTGTCAAAATCACAATTTTCCTGCTCTTTCTCATATTATGATGATAATTGAATTTTTAAAAAAAAAAGATGATCATTTTATATGTTCATGATATAAAGAGAGCTGTAAAAAGTAATTGATTAAAAGGAAATGTAAATGAAATAGCACTTTAAATAATTCACATTTACATCGTTTCTTTTTATCCTGCTTCTCATAATGATAATTCATTTTAGGCCAATTTTCCAACTAATAAACGGTTGTTGTTTCATTAAGCAAAAACATGATAGCTGATAAAAATTACAATGTTAACCAATTCGGTTGATCAAAATGTCATGCTATTTTGAATATTCCGTATAAAGATTTTATACAGCTTACGCCTCTATATTGTTTTTGGTAGGTATCTAACCTAATGTGCAGTCCAGAGTGGGTACATCTTCTGATCTGACGAATTCCAAGCATCGTCGTTTGCCTTTGAATGCACCATCGGACTCGGCCACTGGGATCGGTACGCATTCCGGTAAATCTGTTGCACACCCGTCGGTGCCACATTTAATATCTTGTGGCTTGCCATATCCTAAGGAAAGATAAATGATATGTATATTTACATAATTTACAGCTTTGGCATATAAATATAAATAGACAACGTTCAGATAAACTATTTTGATACTTGCATACCCCTTACGAGCACGATGACGTTCTCATTTGACACTGTTATTTTGTTTTGAAATTTTGTTAATCACATATACATGTCCAAAACGGAAATTGTATCATATATTTAACTATTAATCGTTTCTACAAAATGAGCCTTTTTATGTGTAATTTCAACTCTTTTTTTCTTAACTTTAAAGAAATTATGAATAAGAAATGGAACTAACCAGTAGCTTCGGTTGCTATGGTACTAATCGCGGTCAAATCCAAATCATGATCCAGAAATTGACCCCATTGCATGACTCCCATTAGCGTGTACAAATGGTGAGGGGAGTCTTTGTCCGTTGCTATGGACACACTGACGTCCCTAGCACTAGCCAGGGTATCACCGCCTTTGCCCATGCGTAGAGTGGATAAACCTTAAAACGGATCAACTTATCTATAATAAAGCGTGGAATGATTCAACGATTTCATAACTTTTTTTGCTCAGAATAGCCGTGTTTTTATGTAAATTAGTAATGGTATGGAGCTTGGTTAAGCTTTCTTGGCAGGGTTTCTATTGTATAATATTTCAACTAATATCAAAATAGGCTGGCAAATCAATTCTTGCTTGATTTTCAATTGTCTCAGTAGGACAAAAAAATCAATACAAATAGAAACTATTTTTAAAGATCGAAACCCCAAATGAAATCCCTTACCATCTCCATACTCCGGCTGCAGCAACCTCTTAAAAGGCGTGAACGCCCTTCCCAGCAACGGCATCTTCAAATTATTACAGCTCCCATCAAAACTGCGATACTTGTGATGCATTTTACAGTCGTATTGGGGCCAAGGACATTGACCCGGCTGCGGTTCTGGAAAGGGGTCGTCGGCATGGAGACGCGTGTTGCTGGAGGGGAGGGGGGAGGGGATG
>LQRL01039177.1:1470-11496 GCA_001703475.1 Hydroides elegans
TTCTCTCTCTCTCACTCACTCACTCTCTCTTCTTTTTCTTCCTTTTCTTCCTTTTCTTCTTCTTCTCCTTTTTCTTCTTCGTCTTGTAACGAAATGGGACCGAGACTATGGACAGTCTGACTGTAAAAGTAAGCAGTATACCTGAAATATTATCCCAAGTTGGCCCTCGGCCCAAATGTTACAAGATAATTAACCTTATAAAATATGTCTGCTTACTTCAATATCCAAGTGTCATACTGCCGCGGGGAACTTGTAGCAAGGCCTCTTATTGGACGAGAAGGAGGGAATTCCGGGGAATTCCCACCGCCGTTACACTGCTCCCACCAAAATATTCTTTTCTTTTTAGTCACCTGATGGAGCGTCGAGCCATTGGCGCGGCTCTCGTCACTCTAAAAGAGGCTTCACAAAGACCCCGACAATCCACAAACCCCGGTAAGCGTCGGGTCGATGACGCAATCCTGAAGGTACCACGTATAGAACTCCGACGTTTGTTCGTTCTAAGTTCCATGTTCGATGTCCATAAACAACTCCCACGCCCAGTAGGTCAGAGTTATAATTACGTTTCGTTACGATCTAGAACTCCCACACATTCAAGATAGAGTTCTAGTTGTTGGTATACCCCGACACTTGTTTGGTCTGAGTACATGTAAGATGCAAAACAGCTTCATCTCCAAACTCAAATGACTGAAGATCTTAGCATGCTTTTCATAGAGACTACTTTTTAAAAAGTCATCTCGAAATAGTCAGCGAAGAACATTGTTGGCTGCCACTCACGATGTTGAACGCGAAATATTACGGGATGGTGTCGCATGGTTTGGGTAGTACGCGTCCATAAGTACTACGCCCGATGTAAAGCTGATATATATTACATTCGCAAAAAAACAGACAATGGAAGAAATGCGCTATTGATCTTCATTAGCATTTCTTTGATGTTGTTGTCTGGCCCTCGAATAAGCAACTTCAATTTTTCTTTTCCATTCCTTTTCCTCCCCTCTTTGACCTTCTTTCTTTTCGAAACTATTTGCCTCTTCACGTTCACTTTCTTCTTTACTTTATAGCTCGTGTCATGAGCTTTGCTTCTTTCTTTGAACTCGATATCAGTATTCGCATTAGCCTTGTCGTTATCCAGTTTGTATCCGTCCGGAGCATGCTTGCCTTTCTTCTTTACTTTGTAGCTGGTATCCTGAGCTTTGATACTTCCTTTGAATGTTTTATTCTGATGATGATCCTTATCATGTTCCATGTCATGTTTCTTTTTCACTTTGTAGCTCGTGTCATGAGCTCTTTCGCTATCTGCGAAGCACACTTGAGGCTTGAATATGCGCTCAGTTCTTTCTTTACTCTGTTTTTCAGACCCGCCCGACATCCCAGTACTATGCTATGGCCACTACTTGAAGTCACATCATTGATGTCATATAAGGTTAGTCCATTCGAACAACTCTCAGGATGTGCTCCGCTTGATGGTCCGCTCTTCCTTTTTCCTTTGCCGTTCTTTTTGCGCACTTTGTACCCCGCGTCATGGAAGCGATCTTTCGTCAAAGCTTCTCCTGTTGGTTGATGGCAAGGAATTTCGGCGCGGGGTCTTTGCCCTTGCTGTGTTGAGGTCGAGTAATGGGCTCTTACTTCGACCTTGTATTGTTTAAAGAACTCCTGGAATCTCTGGATGACTGCTCTTCTGGATTATCTGGCTTAGGTGATGATGCATCGTGCAATACAGATACAGAGTATTCACTTCCATCAGACCCAGCTGGAATGGTAGAGAACCGGCTTTCTTTTTCCTGAGTTATGGTCTTTGTGTACATTGTTTTCAGATCCGCAACTGCTTGCCTGAGGCCAGCAATTTCCCTTTTGACCACGCTCTGTATGTCGTCTGGGTTCACGGTTCTAACACGAGGTTCTGGACTCTTAAAGGACATGGCTTTGCATTTTCTTGATGCCCCGCATATTGCTGTTTGGTTGCAGGTATATTCTTTGGCTGCTTGTATAGCTTTGGGAAGACTAGCAGGAAGTTTGCTTCCTACAAACATCGCTGCATCTTTGTTGTATAGTCCTTGACAGAACCGCCTAACAGTTTCTTCAGTGAGAAAGTCTTCGGTCATTCCCACAAATGCATTTGTCATGGACTGAACTCGATCAGCCCAATCGTCAATTGATTCTTCTGGCTTTTGTCGAAGTTGTTGGAATTTGCCTCGAAGTGACTGTGGCAGTTCAGTTCTACGATATTACCGTAGTCGCGGTGCTTTGGTTTGTTCAATACATAGTAATCCAATGCCTTGTCTTCGACCAGCATTGCGAACATTTGTAAGCGCTCAGCGGGTGTCCACCCTACACGGTTGGCGTAGATGGTGAACTGAACCTCATAGGAAGCGAAGTCAGTTGTGCCGTCATACCTCTTAGGACTAGGCATGAGTTCACTGATGCTCTGCTCATCATCTTCATCTTCATCAGGGCTTTCTTCGCCGTCTCTCTCACAAAAGCGTTGATGTCCCACTTGCTGTTGACATGATCCCATATGGGCATGTTGAACTTGTTACTGTTCCCCATTACCTGGAGCCATGAAAACATGAGAACCTTTTTGCTCATCCATGATATTGTTTGCGGAATGGTGCATAGGACCCGCCTTCTCTAGGATTGTCGCGACTGTATTGGTACTTGCCAACCGGTTGCTGCTTTATTGATGTTGTCCGTTCACTTCCGTATTCACACTCGAACACAAGTTCGGTGTTGATATACACGGTTGATGTTCCACTGCAACACCTCTTGCTGACTGCAAATGATAAATTTTCTCCGCCAGATACGCTATATCCGATTGAAATTGATCGAGATTATCTGTGACTTGCGACTTGAGTTGCTCGTGTAGCTCACAGATTTTATTTTCCACCATTGAATCTTGGACCCCTATACCATTCTCCCTCTGTTTTACCAAAGATTGCTCCACGTCCTGCAACCGTGTTTGGATCTCAGCGGTGCAAGTCTCCAAGATCTGAACTCTTCGTTGGTTCGCGCGTAGAAAAGCCATGCAGTCATCATATTGTATACGATGTTGTTCCTTCGCCGCATCCATCACTTGTCGAAGGCTTGTTATTTCCTCGGAGTGCCGCCTCTCCGCCTCATTCATTTGAGCTGAGAGACGAGCAACCTGCTCTGCAAGTTTGTCGTTTCCTGACACAAACGTGGTGATAGACTGCTTTTTACTACGTTTCCTTGAGCTATAATCAGAGTCACTTGAAGAACTTGTTGATTCTGGATCACAACCTCCAGGGACTGAAAAGTCCAGAAGTTAAAACACCTTCGGGTTCAGGTTCTTCACATGTTCGACGTCTATTTTTACACCTTGCACACGGCATTTCCAGATGTAATCAAGTGCTCTTACACCGATACCTTGCAAGCCTACCAGTGTTGTTTTTGTCGCAGTGTAAGCATTGAATCTTTTTGGTCTTGCTTCTGGTCGTGTTGCTTTATTTTTCCCGTCCATCTTTGTTGTTGATTTTATTTTGTATTTATATAAAGAATAGTAATATAGAAATCAATAGCTTAGTATAACTCCCATCAAACAGGCGTGAGTTATACTATTATTGAATTTAACCGCAATGGTTTAGTTCTTTATGTGCGTTGTATAACTCCCGTCAGCAAAGATAAAATAATAAACGCTGTGGTGGAAAGTATATGGTTGTATAACTCCAAACTAGAAGCTTGAGCCATGTGTACTTACGATGAAATAATCTAAGTTTTAACCGCAGATACAGGCATAGTATAACTCAAAACAGCGAGACTGAAGTTAATGGTATTTCTTTATATATGTTGCTATTTTGTTCAATAGAGAGTTGTATTTCTTTGTTGCTTGTTTATAGAAGTAACTCCCGCCGTGAGGTTAGAGTAGTATTCTTGATTTAATGTTGCTGTAGTAGACTTCGTATTCGTTCGAGATAAATGTATGTATAATATAACTCCTTCAGCTGGGAGTAAGTTATATAGAGATAGCAAAACACGATTATATCTGTATATAATAATGGGTGCCACTCCCTCAACTAAGATTGAATTACACTTTGGTTATGTTTGGTGATTATTATAGTAGATGACTGTGTGATACTATCTCCGATTGGATTGAATATCAACTGATGACGAATGATTAAAGAACTTGTAAATGGAAATCCGTATAACTCCTTCAGCTAGGAATGAGTTACAACCTGGTAATGTATAGCGTCTGTTAATGTAGGCGACTATGAGTGTCACACCATCAGCTAATATAGAGTAACACCTTGTGTGACTGATGATGATGATGGTTTATAATAATATTGATTGTTGTGTCACTCCCTCAACTAGAATTGAGTAACACTTGGCAATTGATGATGGTAGTAGATGTTGTTGTTGGTGATAGTAGACGTCTCTTTGTGTTACTCCCTCAGATAAGAGTGAATAACCAGTGGTGAATGAGGATGATATTTGATGATTGTAGCTGTTTATGTGTCACTCCCTCAACTAGGAATGAGTAACACTAGATAGTTATCGATTCGTCAAAATGATCCATATAACTCCCTCAATATAAAGAGTGAATTATACATGGGACATTGTAATGGAAAGACTGTTGTGTAGTTGGTTTAGTAACTTAATTATCTTGACTAAGTTTGGGACAAAGCAAAATAGTTCTATCCTCCACCTGATTATCAAAAACAAACTACAAGAAATAATTAAGAATAATTTACTTTTTCAATTGATTTGCAATATCTATGTGGGTACCTGAACTAACTACTTGAGTTCATGCACCTGTCTAAGAGTGTTATCTTCAATTGACTATTGTATAAATCACTTGTGCTGCATAAGTTAATAGACTATTATAATTTGATCACTAGATATGTGAGCTACCAATCCGTTCATTTGTAAGTATATATGCTCTATTCTACTATAGCATCTCTATGATATCATAATGTATCCACTGATTCATGAGAAAATATATAAGGTTTGTATGTAAAATATCCAGTAAAATATCCAAGTTAATGCACAGTTACAGTTGAATTAATATCCATATAAGTTTTTTTAGTTCTGGCTATGAGCACATTGACTTGATACACAGGACATGTCAACTGATACATCGAAGAAAATTGCTCCCAACACACAACTATATTGTTATATATTATAAGTACACAACCTTAACCAAAGGACAAGTCAACTGTTGGTTTGAGGATGTGTAAGTTTTTCCACCTATGTTAGTGAAATATAAATTTTTGTTCGACTATTCACATTAGTAACTGAAGGACAAGTCAACTTGCAGCTATAAGCGAAGTCAAACCAACAAGTTCACCGACTTTTTATCAACGCCTCTGAAGCAACGTTCACTGACAATCTGTAATGTCAGTATATATGCCTCAGCAACGTAGGAAATTCACTCCGTTACTGAAATGTCACCTTTAACAAAGTAACTGTCGGTACAAATGAGTGAGCAATATTCACATAATTTGCGTGAATTCGTTCACTTCTGGTACCATTTGTAACGAAATGGGACCGAGACTATGGACAGTCTGACTGTAAAAGTAAGCAGTATACCTGAAATATTATCCCAGGTTGGCCCTCGGCCCAAATGTTACAAGATAATTAACCTTATAAAACATGTCTGCTTACTTCAATATCCAAGTCATACTGCCGCGGGGAACTTGTAACAAGGCCTCTTATTGGACGAAAAGGAGGGAATTCCGGGGAATTCCCACCGCCGTTACAATCTTATAATAGAGAGTTTGGGCAATTTTGGGAAATCCGCTAGAATTACGTCAAAATTACGTAAACAAATCAGTAACAAGCAATGCGATTGGTCATATTTGGGAAATCCGGGCTATTAACACAAAAGATTTTATGTTAGCACAAACTCTCTAATGTCAAAAACACTAAAATGCTTAATGAATTCGTAAAAAGGTGCAGATAAAATCGATTTAAATCATGACTCGCGGATAAGGCAGCTTCACATGTATATCTATTTTTTAGGCCAAGCTTAAATCCGTCTTGTGGCATAGAGTTTCCAATACGAATAGACAATAGGAAGGAATAGCAGTACTTTATGATACATGCGTATCGCTGTAGAAACCATTCCGAGGGGAATATTCGTGTTCGAAGTGTGTACTACTCCAGCGGTTTCACCGTGAATATTATGAACAAAATGTCGTTAATGGCATCCGAGAACGCGAAATGATCGGCTCGGCTTGTACTTGCTCTAAATTTGTTTATAACAATTATGAGATCCACACTGCTGAGGAATTTTTCCTTCATTATTTGCAGAGCACATTTTTTGTACATATTGTTGTTAAACTTCATGTATTAACATACTTTATTGCCTCTTTTGATGACTATATTGATGTCATATTTCATTATTTTCTATTGATAAAAAGTCCGATATAATTGATTTATTCATTTTATTTGGGTATGTTGTTTATGAAGGTGAGCGACTAGATACTGCGAAAAATCTTGCAAACATCCGCGAAGAAAGCAGAAAGGACTACAGTATTTGACAAAAACGGGTATGGCGTTCATATTAAGCAGAAAGAAAAGGGGGCAGATTGCCTTTTCTTATGGTACTTTAGACGTCATAATGATGGGACTGAGTTTTTGCTATTAAAATCAAATAGCTGATGTCGATCGCTGAGGTAGCTCTGCAACCGTGAGAGAATCTGTCCTCGGCTACCCTACGGTGCTTGCACATATAAAATATTTTATAAGGCACTTTAGAATCGCGAGCTGAACCTAGCAAGAGGTATATCCAAGCTGAGCCCTACTGGCTTGGACAATTTCAGAAAATATTTTCAAGTTTTGGGATTTGAGGAGCCTCGTTTTAAATATTTTGTTTTTCATAATAAATAATGAAAATGGAATCATTAAATTGTTTGTAATTTTCTGGTAAGAAGTTATTAAGTGTATATGGTGTGTAAATAAACATTTCAAATCAAACAAAAAGGGTTCTGCTACCAGTTGTTCTAGAAACAGAGGAAATGCTCTACTGGCTGACAATGTGAATGCCTTGAAGTAAAATTGATTAGTAGTCCATGCATCACTAAAAAAATGCTAGGGCCTACATCAGGTAAGGATTGCGGTTATTCTTTTATGCACACAGAGCCATACATCCTATTTGACCTGTGGACTTTAAATTTCCCAGTCGTGTGACTTTCATTATTCAAAAAGAATATTGTGCTATTGATTTTGTTCGTTTACTTCAAGTGCAATGAACCTGTTTGGATTACGTTTAATATTTAAATATAAAAATTATAGTTTCAATATCATTATATTACTTTTCTAAATGGTGACAAACGTTCTTTTTAAAAAAATTATACAACATCCATGCAATTGTAAAAGCCATTCATTAACCAACTGATGTTGATTATTAGATTGGAGCTTATGTGTGTTTTTGATATTTTTTCATCAAGGTGGTGTTGTATAAGTATTGTTGGAATTAGTTCATATATTTAAGTAATGATGATGATGTTATCACTTTTTATAAAGAGTTTTTCTAATAAACTGGCTCAGACCAATGTTAACATAAACCATTGATATAATATCCGAGCTTTAACGTTTATAGGCTTTCCGAAACAGGCACAAATACAAATTAAGTTTGAATGAAGAATGACACATGAATTTAATATATCCTGGGACCGAGTTCTGAATCGCGGGTGGCAATTCTGAATGATCGTCATCCACCTGATCTAAAACTGAATTTCTGAGTTTGGATGAGGTTTTTGTTCGAGAATCTTAAATATTCTTGATGTTTTATGGAGGTCAGTAGGTCACGCAAGTATCCAGGGTCATCTCTGCTAAGCCTTTTATATATGATGAGCGCGATCTCATCAAGAATCGGTCGGGAGCCATTGTAGTTTCGTTAGTGTCGCGGTGATATTATCTTATTTTCACAAGCCATATATAAGGCGTTCCGCATTTGCTGAAGCCGTTCTACTGTATCGTTGGATATGCCGAACAGGATGCTATAACAATAGTCTCGATAAAAATCAAGTAGTAGAGTAAAATATTGCTTTGAAGAACTGAATTTCTTTTATGAAGGGCACCCCACAAATAGTAACTATGAATATGTACAATGAATAATCAAAATTCTAAAAATATCTTCTTTTTTTTTACAAAAGTCTGACTAGCTACATTTTTCTGAACAAAATTGTTGGCCAAATTTCAAATGAATTCGTATAAAAATGACAAATTGTTCAAATTGTTGCAAAAGGAGTTCTTTAAATTCTTGTAGCTAGAGGTCAACTTTTGAAAATTTGTTGATAGATCTTTTTTTTCACAGCTTTTATTTTACATATTTTGTTTATTTTTTGGCAAAGTAAAAACGAATAAAACGTTTTTCTTTTAATTTTGGTGGTCTCCCTTTTTAAATTGTAGTACTTATATTTGTTTATTTGTTTATAATATCATATGTCATATCATGACATTGATCATACAGAAAAGTTTTAGGTATATATCTCAGTTTAAGATATTAAAACTCTATCATGAATATCATGTTTCGGGCAAACTAATTATGTTCACCGGGACGGTACACTTTTGTAGGCTGCAGCATTTGATGTACTCGTGACCACTTTTGACCAATCAAAAGCCAGTGTTTCCTAATGCTTTGCCAATGAAATTTTGAAGCGGCAGAATTTGAAAGGCAAGACAAGCATAAACACGTCAACTTGCAAGCAAAGAAAACGAAACAAATACATTTTAACAAATAACCAAAGAAAATTTAAATACATATCTGTGATATTCAAGTAAACAGTGACAATGGCTACCACACGATTTGCTGCAGTAAGTATTTTGATTTGTATTTAGCGTTAAATCTTGTGTTTTATCACAAAATTTGTCCGCCATTTTTAAAAACCATCATATGTTTACAAATTTGTAAGGTAAACTACAACATTACTCTATATTACAACATATACTACAACATTACTCTATATGATGTTTCAAGGTTGCCTTTAAACGTTTCAGATTAAAACTTGTTCAATGCACATCATGTGACGTGTTTTATTTTTCGTCTGCGGAATTTTCATTTTTCGTCGTCTAACTATTTGAGTACCAAGCTTTCAGTTAAATAATAATTGCTCGAGTAGTTTCGAGTGGACCGATAAAACCAGATATTTATGTACACTGAAAAGACTTATGAACGGAAACATGAAATAGTAAAATTTATTTTCAGCAAAATGCTCGCATGCAAGGATCAGAAAATGCAGATGCACTAGTTGGCAAAGGCGGAGCAGCTACAAAACGCACAACGTCTGCAACGACACGATCAGCTCTCAGCAACATTGGAAACAAGACGAACCAGACTCAGGATGCAACAAAAAAGGTATGGCCTAGTGATAAAATTACAGTAGGTTCAACAAATAAGGGACCGATAAAACATGGTAATTGGGTATATATTTATAGGCTCACTATTTATTACTGTTGATGGGTCTGGACGAAGCGAAACCGGCCCATATTCTTTTACCATATTTCTCATAAAACGGGTTTAAAATTCGATAACACAAACATTTTGTACATTAAATTATATTCAGTCTTGTTCTATTGACACAAAAAAAAAAACAAATTTTATGGCCTGTGAACTTATTGCAGTAAAGGGGTCTAGATTTAGCGAAACCCAGCTTATATTCTCTTTCCAAAATTAATCATTACAATGGTAAATAAGGTTTCAAATTTGCATTACAAATAATCTACATCCTTAACAGGCTATCAAACCAGCGAGGGTTCTTGCTAAAAGCAAAGCTACTTCGGCGCTTCAAAAAGTAGTCGACAAAGAAAATGCCAAGACGAAGGTATATATTTGTGAAATAATTATTTATATATTATTTTTATGAATTCCATTTATTTGAAAAGCCGTATCAAATGTTTCGTTACGTATTATTCCTGATCCATCTGAACAATTTATAGCTGTATATAGTTCAGTCGCATAAGAATGTATTTAATTAGGCCCCAACCCCAAAGTTGGGGGCCTATAGAGTTGGGGTGTCCGTCCGTCTGTCCGTCCGTCTGTCCGTCCGTCCGTCTGTCCGTCTGTCATCG
>LQRL01039190.1:947-25709 GCA_001703475.1 Hydroides elegans
GGTGCCAAGCACTTTGTGCAGGCGAGTTTGGTATGAAGGAGTTGAGCTAGGGCTTTCAAACTGAATACACGTATAAACCAATGTCTGAATTTGTGCCTCGTCGAAGTTTCATCTCGATCGGTTGAAAATTGTCGATTCTGGAGCCTTTAAAAAATGGTAACATTTCATATTAAGTCGAGGAAATGCTGGTGATAATATAAGACATTATCCTTTAAATATGTGTGTATTCGGATGATAGTCACTATTTGCCCTGACTTAGCGAGCTGTGAAGAACAAATTCAATCTCATCATAGCTTCATGTCGATCCGTCTCCAATTTTCTTCAATAATGGAACCAGCTTTAGATTAATTAAACTAGAGCTCTACTTTACATAACAGCCAAATATTGAAGCTGTGCCTCGTCAGGGTTTCATGTCGATCGACCACAAATATTCAAAATGAAAAGGTGTGATGAAAACGTTGTGAGAACGACGTTGTGAAAAATCATTGTGAGAAAGTCGTTATAAAGAAAGACGTGAGAAAGACGTTGTGGGAAAGACTTGAGAAATTCGTTGTGAGAAGGACTTTGTAAGACAGACGTTGTGAGAAGGACGTTGTGAAAAATAAAGACGTTGTGAGAAAGCCATTGTTGGAAAGACATTGTTAGAAATTCGTTATGAGAAGGACGTTGTAAGAAAGACGTTGTGGTGAGACGCTGTGAGAAAGTCTTTGTGAGAAAGACGTTACAAGAAAGACATAGTGAGAAAGCCATTGTGGGAAAGACATTGTTAGAAATTCGTTATGAGAAAGACGTTGTAAGAGAGACGTTGTGGGAGAGACGCTGTGAAAAAGTCTTTGTGAGAAAGACGTTGCAAGAAAGACAGTGAAAAAGACGTTGTGAGAAAGACGTTGTGAGATAGACGTCATGAGAACGGCGTTGTGAGATAGACGTTTTGAAAAAGACGTTGTAAAAAAGTCATTGTGAGATGACGTTGCATGAAAGACATTACGACAAAATCGTTTTTAGAAAGACCTTGTGAGAAAGACGTTTTGGGAAAGAAGTGAGAAATTCGTTGTGAGAAAGACATTAAGGCAAAGACATTGGGAGAAAGTTGTTATGAGAAAGTCGTTGTAAGAATGACGTTGCAAGAAAGACGTTGTGAGGAAGACGTTGTGAGAAAGACGTTGTGATATAGGCGTAATGAAAAAGACGTTGTGGGAAAGTCGTTTTGAGAAAGACGTTGTGAGAGGACTTTGCATTAAAGACATTGTGAGGAAGTCGTTTTTAGAAAGACGTTGTGAGAAAAAAGTTGTGGCAAAGACATTGAGAGAAATTTGTTGTGAGAAAGACGTTGTGAGAAATACGTTGTAAAGAGACGTTGTGAAAAAGACGCTGTTTTAAGACGTTGTTAGAAAGACGTTGTGAGAAAGTCGTTTTGAGAAAGACGTTGTTATAAAGACATTGTGACAAAATCGCGAGAAAGACGTTGTAGGAAAGGCATTGTTGGACAGTCGTTGTGAGAAAAGAAGACGTTATGGGAAAGACATTGTGAGAAAGACGTTGTGAGAAATACGTTGTGAGATAGACGTTGAGGAAGAAGTTGTGAAGAAAAACGTTATGAGAAAAACGTTTTGTGAAATTATGTGAGAAAGCCGTGGTGAGATAGACGTTGTAGGAAAGACGTTGTAAGAAGGACAAAGAAATTCCACCTTCTATTTTGAATTAGCTTATAATATTGATAAATAATATATATTGCATAGGCTTTGGGCTTTGCATCTCCGATGCCCATGTTTATTCCATGCTGACCATGCTAAACAAATAACTATTGACAGTTCACGGGGGATCGAAGGCCTTTAGCCTCTAGTTTATTACGGCGAATTTATCGTATATAAATCAATAGCAATAAGAACGTTGTTAAATGCAAAATTACAGAAAATGCCTTTAGAGCGCGGAACAATACTTCAACTGAGTGTACTGCTGTTAGCCGTGCCAGTTCAGTACCTTTTCACTCAGTACATGAGTACTACTCCCTTACAGCGCTCTCAGGCCGTTCAGAGGTAACTTTAAAATGATACCTTTTAAACCATAATTATGGTAAAAGTTTAATCATATCTTATGCCCAGTATATTTTTATTATAAAAGAATAGCTCGATGAATTAACTATACTGGTCACCCGTGAACATCTAAATACATGTAGGTGAAAAAAAATCGACACATAACAATGTTTATCTATGTTAAATTGTTAATGTTTACTTTGTCAATTCACATTTAAATAGTATAGTGACATCAGCGAGAAGGCTAACCACGAATTTATTATCATGGGAATCTTGGGAGAAATGGTGCCTAGAGTTCATGGAAGCCCATCTATTGCCTGGGAACGAGCTTGGGGAGTCTCCAGCCGTTGAAGTTTTCAACTATGAAAATCCTCAAGGCTACTTCGCTGGTAAGTGATCTTCTTACCTGTGTGCACCTTGATCCATCTGTCACAGTTCTGAATAGCATATTATCGCTAATCTACATATACATGTAGCTTCTTAGATATTTTGACTGCGGTTTTGTCATAAGTAAGTTTGTCTTACGACACACGAATCGTGTGACGAATCATGTGTTTTACGATGCCATTTTTTCAGAACTCTAAACTGACAATTAATGATACATTTGAGTTTTGAACGATTGCAAAACAAATAATTAGGACACAGAACCAACGGGATACTCTTTGATTTTTGCTCAATCGTTAAAAAGTCATTTGTTAAAAGTGTTATCAAATGAACGAAACACTATTCACATTAAAATCAATTACTTCTTGCAGCCTCCGCGAAAGTGCGTTCTCCGCGACCTGCCAAAGTTCAGTTCCGTGTTGGTCAAGTGATTCGACACAAGCGATGGGGCTACCGAGGGGTCATCATCGGATGGGATGAAGTCTGCAAGGTATGGTGGGAGGAGAAATAAGTTTAATTAATTCTAGGATGAAATATGTGTCTGTAAGATTTTCACAAGATTGTTGTAGCGCTGAACAAATGTCCTTAATATGGGAAGCGTTTTCTATCAAGTGCCTTAGATAAGTTATAGACTAAAAATTATGTTGTAAAATTTGAATTTAACGTAAAACCTAGGGAAAAAGCGAGAATCGATTCTTGTTATGGTATAAAAACATCATCTAAAATTTTTAAATATGGTTCATAACCGTACAAATACTTCAGTTTTAGATAATTATATATATAAAAACTATAAAACCTTGAATATTGTAACATACATGTGTATTTAAGAATTTGTATATTCTCAATATATATATTACAGGCGCCAACACATTGGATCAATCAAAATCATGATAAAGACAAGCCGGTAAGTTAAAACCGAATCAATAAGGTTACCAGGGAATTTATGGAACCTGCATAGATGGATCTGTAACTGATAGTCGTCGTGTGTTTGAATGATTCATCCATTATTCAGTTATTAGTTTTGTTTCAATATCCAAGCATAAGTTTTATTTTGCTCTTGGTATGAAAACTCCGGTGGCTGAATTATTCATAACATCCTTTGAAAGACAAAGGGATGAAGGGATGAAACAAGTAAAATGCGAAAGGCTTTAGATCAAGGTTTCCCGAGCTAGTTTTCAAAAGGGAAACTTATTACTACATGTAATACAAGTGCCTCTCGATTGTCCTGATAGTTATTCTCATTAATACAACCGTTAGTAAATTATCCCAAATTTTCTTATGGGTTAATGCCTCCACAATATAAAGTACGTGTTTTTAATACATGTAAAGCTTAAATGTGTTAATCGTGTGCTATGGAGTTAGGGGAAGGGTGAAATAAAAATGTCCTTGGGTTGTACAATTAGGCACCACCCAGCGCATTTCCTCGCTATTTTCCATAGCAGGCTTGCCTAATATGTCCATTTTACTTAATCTGTACCCTACTATTTAATATTGGTAATCCTTCGAAAAAATCGTTCTCGCCTTCGGTGCTCACACTAACAAGCAAATATTGGCTATTTAGAAAGTCCAGTATAGGTACACAATACATGGATACACAAAAAATGGATGAATAATTAGTTTTGAAGGAATAAAAACATCTGTAAAAGTTTTATTTAGATGCTTAAAATTCCTTGATTTTGTTTCATGAAAATCCTTGAATATACATACTTGAATATACTTGAATTTCAAATCCGATTGTCGCTACGGACCCTGTATATTATCCAATAAAACCTACCTGTGTGGGCAGATTGATATTATGTTCGTTTCATTGATGATTATCAATGCTTCTACAGTTTCTATAATTGATCTTCACAAAACGTTTAAATAAAAAAGGGATGTCTAATTGCAGACCAGAAAAACACGATAATTGGATTTCACATTATGTAAAATGAATAAAAATTATATTGATTTGTTGTTATATGTTGATTTTGTCCACAGCAATGGCGAACGCAGCCCAACTACTCGATTCTCGTGGACACACGTGACCGGCAACAAGCGCAGATCACGTATGTGCCTCAGGAAAACCTGCAGATCATCAGAGATACCAAAGTGAGTATTCGAAAAAACGTTCTTGGTATTAAGTCAAAGGATGTAACATTTGCTGATGGTTAATATATAACATTCTATTCGCGTTTGTTCATTATATGAACTCATGCTATGAAATATAAAGGCATGTATAATATTATGTGCCATATACGCTTACATACATGAGGTATTTATTGATTTCCATGACTTCAATTCATGTCATAGGTCCATAGATATATTGAAATTGCTAGCAAGGGTACGTAATGGATATCTCGACAAGATTGTGTTTCATACATATTTAGCAGAAAAACTATTAATATACCAATAAAGACAGTGATAAAAAATTATTCTATTAAAGTAAGTCACATGTTTGTCGGTTTCAGATTTACCACCATGAAGTGGACAACTATTTCGAGGCGTACGACGGCGCTCAATATTTGCCGCGCCCATTCCTCAAGGTGCTCTATCCGCATGATTGACTCTTCAGTTCACGTTCCAGCCGTCACGCATGATTGACGTTCCAAACATGGCGTTGAGTCCCCGCAATGACTGTTTCTCTCAACTCGTTTGTCTCATGTAAATACATGTACATCAGGTCCTCAACGAAAGTTCTGCAGCACTTTTCAGCGAAAACACAATGCAAGTGTTGCATGGCTTTTGTTGAACACTGTATATATACATTTAGTTTTATTTAAAGTAGTTGATCACGTGATTGCGTTTCGCCGCAATGGCTGTGGGTTTGTTTTATCGATTTTCTTGCGCTTGAATCGGGAAAATGGATTTACTATATAACCGAACTTGTATGAACGATATATTATTTTTAATAATAAAACTAATCGGCTAATATTTTGAATTAGTCCTATTGCTGGATGTTGACACAAATGTTGCATGCGACAGGGTATCAGTTATTTTCTGTTATCACTTGGAAACAATTTGCTTTCCACCTTGTAAAAATTGTAATATATCTGAAAGAATTGTAATTTATTTATGGTTATGCTTTATGTTGCGTCAATATTTTGTTCATTGAGTATCCAGTTACTTTGCTCAGACATAGCCATTCTAAGCATGTGATTATGAAGTTTAATGTAGTTAACGGTTTGATTGCCATGTGAATTTGTAAGCATTTTCATTCAAAATCAGAAAATGGGTCGATATGTAATCATTTTTTTGTAAATATATCACTGAAGTGCTAATAGATATTTGACCTGAAGTAGGATCGCATCATGCGCTACAAATTGAATGTGCTCGAATAAGACATTACATTCTCCTTTCATGTTGAATTATTGTAGAGAGCATATGCCTTTATCAAAAATATATATATTTGTCAAATGATTTATGCATATTGCTTTGGTATGTTTGCTTTACTTGTGGCAATATATGCAAAATAGGTATACTATGCGAGTGTACGATACATATACTTGTTTTTGGGTGTTGTTTGTAAAGGAAGTTAAATGCTTATTTTGGGAAAACAGGTTTCAATCTATAAATCGAATTCTATTACATTAAACACATTGCCTGCACATAATTGAGCCTTAAGGTAGCATTCAGATACATTAGCAAGCTACACGCAGCAAGTACTCGCTGCCAGTGCTTAATGGGTTTTACTTGCTCTGCCGTTCACAAACATGGCAAACGGCAGCGAGTCGAAGAAAAGTTGAAATTCCTATACACATTATTTTATCACAGTGGCAGATCCAGACTACTAGTACCGAAGGGAAAAATTATTCATTTGACCTCGTTATCCTGACAGCTTGCTAGCGAGTTGGGTTCAGTATTTAAAAACACGGCTTGCGCAGCGAGTGCGGAGCAAGCACTTGCTCCCTACTCGCTAGCGAGTAGCTTGCTCCAAAAGTATGTGAACGGTAAAAAGAAAATGATAAGGTTTTTGTGCAGCGAGTAGCCGAGCAAGCAACTTGCTCACTACTTGCTGATGTATCTGAATTGGCCCTTAAACATGTAAACCCATCATCCAAATCGTGCCTTGAAACCCTTTTATATTCCTCGTTAACGATACACCGGCCAAGTCCTAGTAAAGGTGTGATGTTTGTTATAATTTTACTAAAAAGAGCTTTATTTGTATTAGGAAATTTCGCATAGGAATATTTTCTGCTTATGCGCACGATTTAAAAATCTAAATTTTCAAATTGAAAAAATAATAATAAGATATATGAATGTTATAAAATTCATAACAATCCAATTCATCTCAGTATGTTTAACAGTTACTTTGACATCTAAGTTAGGGCGAGTATATTTCTGAGAAGAAATCAGTCCATTGAACACCATTATACACATTGGCACGATACAGTATGGAACTAATGAAAGGGTTTAAAAGATATTAATATTGCATGATGATAGAGTCTAGTCTTCCTCGCATGTAGTTCATGGATGCTCAAAATATGTTTGCATTTATGTTATTAGGCAGGGCTTGTTAAATAAACTAAGATTTGTTTCGTCGCTTTGCCTCATGTATGTACCGGTACTTGTATTTGTTTGTGTAAATTGACGTGACGTCAAAATGTCGTTTATTCAGCTTTCACTTTTATCATTACTTTGCAGAGCTGATGCTTATACATTATCTTCATGTATAGCTTACCCACTTTTTAAAAATGAGGTCAACTCTGAAACGTTTACTCTTGGGTTTAAATATTGTAAAGCATACAATGTTTGTCCTGAAATTAGTTTTTGAAAATTATAAAATCTACTGTAAACTTTAAAAATGTTGATTTGTCCATTTATTCATTTGACGTCTGGGGAAGATTTACTTGTATAAAACCTTTTTTGCAAGCCACAAGTTGTCTCAATGTCAGGCACTGATAAGTGGTATGTTTAACAATTTGCAGGTGGAAGAAATATTTTTGGTTATGTAATATACTGGTTATATGAAACCATGCACTTGCTATCAAGTTTTTTTTTCTATCTTTTGTGATTTTGAAGTTATGTAATAGGATTAAATGTGACGGTTATGTAATGCATAGATAGCATCTCCTTAATCCCTTTACTGGCAGCCTGGTGATTTTTCATAGTAACCCAGCGCATCCAAATTTTCGTATTCAAAGGGTTTTAAGGCCAAATGTAACGATATAATGATATCTATGCAAAATCTCACGTTTTGACTTATTTATTTGGACAGCAGTCATGAAGATAATCCGTGATATAGGGCTGAAAATAGAATATAAATCGAGTGACCTATTTCTGTAGGGAGGGTAGTGAATAAATGAACATTCGGGTATTAAATTTAGTGGAGTTTTTGCATATTATTACTTTTTCTTTTGAATGCAAACTATATGCCTTGTTATAGGTATCTTTAATAATTTTATTTTATTACATGTACTATGAACCTTATGTATATGCTGTAAACATAGATCTGAATGTATTAACTGCATAAAACAAATTGAAAAACTGGCTGGTCGTAATTAAATTTCGAAAAGGTAATATTGCTAATGTAGATCACAAAATGGTTAATTGTGACATTTACCCACCAGAGTCCTTAGAAATTTGCATAATTTATTGACGGCTGGTAATTAAAAGTTTCCTTAAATTAGACCAAGTGTAATTTTGATGCAAAATTAAGTGCGAAATGCAAAAAAAAAAAATGCGACACGTTTACGCGTCATAAATCAATCTTTATGTTTTGTTGTTGAAATTGAAATGGTTATAATGACATTATTTTATTTTTAGGTATATGGTGCAATATGTGAACATTAAGATTAAAAGTATATTGATATTATGAAGGTGATAGCGCAATAAAAAACTGTGATATTCTCATTTGCGTGTTTTATTTTCAGCTACAAGTAAATGTATACACACGCATGCTCAAACAGTCCCTGTTTGACCACACCAACACTATCATACATTGATGCGACGTTCTAATTTGACATTTTTTTTCCTCTTATATAAATGAGAAGTGTGTTGTTTCGTTTTAAGTGCAGTATCCTTCCTCATTTTTACTTTTTCCTTTTTAGAAAGCAGTTAAAAATATTTACACTGCACATAATCTATAGCGCTTTTACGGATAGAATGGTCTTAGTGCTATTAAAAGTATGAAAAGTGTGTAACTGAGCAATAAAGCAATACAATTTGCTGACATGACAGCAGTCATGAAGATAATCCGTGATATAGGGCTGAAAATAGAATATAAATCGAGTGACCTATTTCTGTAGGGAGGGTAGTGAATAAATGAACATTCGGGTATTAAATTTAGTGGAGTTTTTGCATATTATTACTTTTTCTTTTGAATGCAAACTATATGCCTTGTTATAGGTATCTTTAATAATTTTATTTTATTACATGTACTATGAACCTTATGTATATGCTGTAAACATAGATCTGAATGTATTAACTGCATAAAACAAATTGAAAAACTGGCTGGTCGTAATTAAATTTCGAAAAGGTAATATTGCTAATGTAGATCACAAAATGGTTAATTGTGACATTTACCCACCAGAGTCCTTAGAAATTTGCATAATTTATCGACGGCTGGTAATTAAAAGTTTCCTTAAATTAGACCAAGTGTAATTTTGATGCAAAATTAAGTGCGAAATGCAAAAAAAAAAATGCGACACGTTTACGCGTCATAAATCAATCTTTATGTTTTGTTGTTGAAATTGAAATGGTTATAATGACATTATTTTATTTTTAGGTATATGGTGCAATATGTGAACATTAAGATTAAAAGTATATTGATATTATGAAGGTGATAGCGCAATAAAAAACTGTGATATTCTCATTTGCGTGTTTTATTTTCAGCTACAAGTAAATGTATACACACGCATGCTCAAACAGTCCCTGTTTGACCACACCAACACTATCATACATTGATGCGACGTTCTAATTTGACATTTTTTTTTCCTCTTATATAAATGAGAAGTGTGTTGTTTCGTTTTAAGTGCAGTATCCTTCCTCATTTTTACTTTTTTCCTTTTTAGAAAGCAGTTAAAAATATTTACACTGCACATAATCTATAGCGCTTTTACGGATAGAATGGTCTTAGTGCTATTAAAAGTATGAAAAGTGTGTAACTGAGCAATAAAGCAATACAATTTGAGAAGTAAGCTTCCGCTACTGTATTCTATACATGTATATTTATACATTATCCGACCCATTACCAATATCTACAGAAACTTATACCCCTTACGATTTAGATTCCCTGTCAATGCCAACAATATAAATGGCATTATGTTTACCATTCAGTTCCATGTCCTTACTTTGGGGTAATACAAATTTATCAGATGTTGGTTTCATCTTATTGATTATCAACATCATCGCAATAAATCCAGCGAGCATCACTAAATCATACGAAAATATCACGAACAGCAAACTATCCTCACCATAGACGTCCAAAAGGTGTTCGGTAAGATATTTCGAGGCTAAAATACCACTAAAGTTAGCATCCAATAAAACGAGCACAAATATGCTATTCATATGTAATTCGTGCGATGCTAGCGCCATGGCGTTTGGTAATGTTAGTCCAAGGAAAGCACCGGTAAATGCGGTTAAGACAGCTGTGTCAGTGTCCTCGTGTATTGAGCAACGAATGCAGGTTAATATCACAATGCCGATTATGTCAATGAGAAGATAGGGTTTCAATGGAATGAAGAAGGTGAGGAAGATGGATACTAAACGCGCTATGGCGATTCCGTACATGTAGAAGGATATGTGTTCCCAGTCTGAGTTACCGGGATAATCGTAGTTTGTAAAGCTGTGTTTGATTCCTTCTAAAGCGGCGTGAGAAGAAAATAGAAATACGAAAAATCCCAACAGCATTGAGATTGTATAAATCGTATAGGTTCTCGATCGTAGACCCGATGAATGAGCACATAGCGTTGTCTTTTGTCCGGCCGGGAATCCCTTTGGTTGACCATACATGAAAAGTGAAAAGGCCGTACATGCGAAAAGAAACACAAATATACCCGATGCACTATAATGATAGACAATGTCATCAGAATACTCTGTGCGAACATCAGTTTCATTCATGGAAATTTCTGATTCTTCACATGATTCCGTGGCGTTGCATTCAAAATCCGGCAATGTACCCGATCCATTGTGGTTAGTCAATTCATCTTCTAATGCATAGCTCAAATAAATGGTTTTCTCAGAAGGTTTGATATATGGAATGGCGTTATGTCGTGAAACAAGAGATCCCATAATGACAAAAAGATGGAGACAGTTGAGCCAGGGCGTTGCGTCGTATGCACGCCATAGCAGTGTCACGCCAGTGTTTCCAGCTGAAAATTAAAAACATGATATCAATTAAACGAGAGCCTGGACCTATTGCTATAGAATATGCCACTATTCTTTTGACCATCAAGTGATTGCTTTGTGGGAGAAACCTTTTATAAAGTGACTCACTCAAGCATGTTATATAATTATTTATCCGGACACCATTTTTGGTCCGCCCACAACCAAATATTTAAATCTCAATTTGTAAATCATGCATATTAATGCATTATTGTTCCTCAATCCATATTGTACAATTTATTCGTAATAATCCTTCATATGCATCGCTCATTTTTACTCTAATACAAACGAAAGATCTGATATGATTAAACGTAAAAGGTGTTTCAAATAAATGAATAAATGATACGATTAAACGAGCGAATGATCAACGATAATTTTTACGCCTAAACGCAAATTTGATACGGAAAAATTTGGCCAGGAAAGCCAAATTAGGAGTGGTTTTAACTGTACTGCCCGACCTTTACATCACATACCTGTCACCATGAACCCGCCAGATGCGCCCATCCCCGCATGCAGGATACAGAGCACATGCACCTGGGAAATCCAGGGAATACTGAAGAGTGACGCCGAGACATTCAGGACGTTGATGCTCACGATCAGAACCGTGTACTTGGCAAAACGATGGAATATGAAGCCGGCGGCTACCACTCCAAGGATCAGGCCTGATGGGTGAACGGAGGAAAATAGTTACATATAGTGTTATTTAGTTCGTTTAAAGCTAATTGTAAATGTGTAAAAATAAAATAAACGCACATATAAATAGACGTGATCATGATTCAAAGTAGTTAAAAACGTCTTTAATTGTTTTCTTTACAAAGGTATAGGCATATTGATTCATTCATGGTGAGCATTGTCAGACATTCAAAGTTAAAATTTTGAACAGTGTCGAGATAACATCACGTATTATAGATTAAAAGACAATTTTAATGTCATTTAAGCATGACTATAATGCATAGATATTACTGGATGTCAAAACGCATTTGATTTTCTTACAAAGAGTTCTTACCTAGGCTTCCAGAAAACTGAATAGCTTCCACTTCAAAATCGGTGAGGGAGTGTCTATCCTGTAGAACATTTTTCGCAGTCGGGAACATCTCCGATGACAGCCCCTAAATCATGAATATATTAAGTTGATATATTTTGGATATTACAAAATATTAATAAAAGATCTAAAATAATGTATATTCGGTATAATAAAGTAAAGTGTATATAATTACATAGACAAACGCCGAGACCTATTTAGAATTCATGCACACATCACGTTTGAAAAATAACTTTTATTCATTATAATGGATCTTAAGTAGATAGGATGTAGCAAACGTAAATTGCATGAAAGGAATTATTGTGAATAATTTTCAACAACACTAATGCACTTCTTATTAATATATCATAATTGCGAATAAAGAAATTACCACGCAAAATCCAGCTGTACAAATAATGAAATGCTTAATCAGTCTGAAGCCAAAAAAGGTATAGTGATGCCACTTTGGTCTTTTGCAGAAATCCATCCTGTCCCCTAGTCCTAAAACATATCAATTCACATATTAATGCACATTCAAAAAATCTTAAATCTGAAACCCCCGGATTCACGATATAAATTGAATTAAGTGTAAGAAATTTAAGATAAGAAGTATATGGATTTCCAAGTTATAAATGGAATATGAAGACATAACCGAATATGATCAGTTAAATATATTGGACGTGTTATGGTTATAATACTCGATCACGAAATTATCATTTTTTATATCATTATTTAAATAGGGGTCTCGACGTTCATCGATCAGCAGTTTATTTCAGGACTTAAGTTCAAAGATGTTTTCTATATAAGAAAAGACTTGTACTAAAAATGATGATAAATTAAATCAAAATTTATAACGATATATATTTAAAACAATATAAATTTCTTTTCCTTTTTTGTTCCATTTATGGTTAGCAAAAACATGTCAATATACATGTATATCTTATCAGTGGATGGACTGGTTTATTTGACTAAGGAAAATTAGCAATCAAATAATCGCATCAAACATAAAATTTATTCATTTGTAATTTGTGATTATTATAATGCTTTAATTTTATTTTGATAAATACGTAATCATGAATTCCAAATCAGCATTGTTATGAAAAAGTTCAAGAGCAAGAGGATTCCATTGACTTAATTTAGTCCGGTTTACAATCACCCGAAAGTCTGACAGAAACTTTTAGTGTCGAATATATCAGACCATTGTTATTCTTATCATTTTGTAAATAAATTTGGAGTGGTCCGTGCAACTTTGTCGTAGGTGCAAAATGGATGTTTAAAAAACGCAAGATTAAGATATTAATATAAAACTATATAAAACAGATTTATTTATTAGCCTATGTCCTCGTGAAAATTGATAAATAAACGTGAAAATTGATAAATAAACGCCTTTAGTTTCCCACAGGGATTTCATTTTCAAGATTAACAGTCAAAAGTGAAGGGCACCCCACGACCGGATTTTTTAGAAATTGTTTATCTGACCATTAAACTACCTGATACATTTAAATATATAATGAGTACTAAAATTTAGAAAAGCAATTTTTACAAAAATGTGTTCCTATTTCTGGCCTCATTGTGCTCATCTAGGCAGCTAGATTCTGGTGAGGAACACCTTTTGTGAAAAGTGAAAATCAAAATACTTTTATGTAAAACCAATTTTTGATAACATTTCAATTTCGAACTCCTAGCTATATGTTTCTGAATACAAGTGAAATAAAAAAATCAAATGGATTTGTAAATAATAGAAAATTATTTTAAAAGCTGTTCCTTAGATTCTTGTAGCTAGATAACAAATTTTGAAAGTTTGCAGCTAGATCAATTTTGAGAAGGAACACCTTTTTTGAGGAACACCTCGTGTGGTGCTCTTCAAATGTGTCTCGTTTTCGATATGTGTTAGACAACTTATATTTGGTGCAAAACACTTCTTTCGTCCCGAGTAACTCCTGGGTAATTATCAAACATACGATTAATTAGTAATTGACAAAACGTGTCCAAATAAATGCAACTATTGTCACATCTTTTCTTATTACGCCTTAAACACATTTTTTCGCATAAAACAATCTCCATGCAATTTTTATATCATACAAGGGCATGGCCATACAGGGAGCCTTTTTCCATTATCTGTTTCCATAAGAAAGCGTATTTTCAATGTATTCCTTAAGGTAATTCCAAAAAACGCGCCAAGCTTTAAAACGCAGCGAGATTTGTTTTTGTTGCGCTTAGGGTTTACAATGAGGAATACATATGAATACACGACTTGTTTGTAAAGCTCGGAGAATCTTCCCGTGTCGCCAGGCCCTTGTAGCTTTATCGAATACAGAAGAGGCAAACGTATGAAAAATGTGTTTGAAGAATTCTAATTGTTTTGCTTTTTAAAATAAATTTATTCATAGCAAACTTTATATACCTTAGTTAGTACTTTAAGAAATTACGTAGATAACATGCTTATACCGAGAACTTACCCATAATTGCACGTCAGGAAGCCGCAATATTGCTCTGCAATGGCTGAGAAAATGAAAACAACATTTTTCCCTCCAATATCACAGAGAAAACTTTGAATTCCACCGGTTCGTGAAAATTGAGAAAATAATCAAGACCGCACCTTAAATCTTTTTTTTTAAATTGGTGTTATTGCTACGAAATTGATCGTATAAAAAGTGACGCTATAGAACTCATTTAAATATTATATCCAACAATGTACTTAAAATTGATTAAAATACATCGAATTTCGCAATATATATTCCTTGAAATATCATTTTATGGTTCAATTCTATGAAAACAAAATCATTTTACATGGTTAAATATAAAACTTAGCCTACTTATAAAACATTTGCTTTCTTATTTTCATTAAAAGCAAATCACATTTATCCAAAATTAAGGAGGATTGACTTCGCTAGCAACACGCAAACGGGTTATGTACAAACTATTTTTTTTACGGAAAACACATCGTAAAGCTTGGTCTTGGTTAAGATTTATATAATGCTCTTGATTGTTCTAAGGATTATTATTTATCTATTGATACTTTCAACAATATAAGCAGTAAAAATGGCATCTTTTTTTCATGAAACCAACCTAGAAATAAATATGATGCCGTTTTTGAACATCCAGCGTTTAAATGGCTTTGCGCTTTTGGGATGAATTCCATTTTCTATACAAATTTCCGACCCGACATAGATTAGTGTAGCCATAATCTTCTATCCGTTAAAAACGTGCCTTTTTCATGCATTTATATGGAGCATATGAAAGATCCAGTTATGAACGAAAACAAACCGTTGAAAAAATGGCAATTTAGAATCGAGTCGCTGCAACAAGAAATCCGCCGGTTTTTTTTTTGCCTTTGAGGTCGATGGGGTTCAAAGGGATATTAGAAGAAGAAAATGAAAGTGTTTGGTTATACAACAAATGCATGTTTTAAAGTCCATTGTTATTGCTAGACTAGTTCTTTGACATTTTGTGTTTCATTTTGTCATTTACCACATTTCTTATATTCCTGACCCTTAAGGCGCGTTCACGCAAAAGAGTTTGTAAATTTTGTTTAAAAAGTGCGCTCTTTGCATGAACAGGAGGGATAATTTGCTATGTTTTAATAAAAATGTGACTTTCGAGCTTTCGGTTTTCGAGCTTTTTTTAGACGAATACAAATAAACTAACCTATATCAGATAGATTCCGTAAGATATAGATTGATATGTTTTTGCATATATTCACAATCCTAAACAAATGATAATGATTAATATACAGTAATAAGTATATTCTAAAATAAAGGAACATTAAAAAGTTAATGTCAACTTTAGACCCTTATATTTCTTAAACGGGAAATGCAATGCAAAATGTTTTTGGTATTGCAAATTTCTATGAGAAATAGCGGTTGATTGACAAAATATATTATTTCAAGGCCTTTAAATTAGAAAGATATTAAATAAAAACGTATTTTGTGACTTTTTTTCTCATTTTCATTCCGAAATTATTGTGTCCATCCAAAGAGGGACTGAATTCTATTGGTCAGGGTCTATTACAGACAAAAGCTGACGTCTTTGTTTAGTAGCACTTTAACGAACGGGTGATCTAAATCAATAGAGTCTACAAACACCTTGTCCCAAAAGGCAAACAAGTTTACATGTGAAGAAGTAGAATATATTGGAAGTCACCACAAGTGTGTGTTTCATTTCGTTTAAGGGGGGGGGGGCACTTATGATTCAAATGAATATACTGTAATGTGTATACGAAAAATATGTCGCCTTTATATCCTGACAAAGTATGTCGTATGGATTCAAATCGATAGCCATGGATGTTCTTTAAATATCGCACATAAGAAGTCATGAGTTTATAATATTTCTAAAGTGTTTTCCTCTTAATGAAAATAACTTAATAACATATATATCAATGTTTCCCTACGAAATACTAAGCGGGTTATATCAATAACATGATTTTAGGACATTGAATAGATAGAAGATATATGAATAAAATGTCAACCCAAAGCTCCTTGAAATGCTCCTACGCATGCCCCCCTCCCCTCTGGTGTCATAGAACAAGCTAAATATGGTGTCAATGCAGTCATCTACAGGTAGAACACGACCCTGAGATTTTGGACAAACTCATTAATTGAAATAAAGAGGGCCAAACTAATTTTCAAATGAGATAAACGCATCGACACTATTTGGTAAATTAGAAAAGTATATCTTAGTCAACTATAAAAGCAAGGGATACAAATAATTGAAACTACGCAGAAGTGAGCAAAAATATGTTTTCTAAAATTTGTATATTTTGTAAAATCAAATATGAAATCTTTCAAAGTTCCTTTAATATTCAATCGAACGTGTTAAACTGTTATACAGATGTTAATTTCTGAGAGGGTGAACTTTCTTATATAGAACATTTTTATTTATAGAGGCGTCCTTAAAATATAATTATCTTCTACTTATCCAGGGGTCTATGCACCAAATGAACATTTTCCAAAAATTTGCAAAAAACGAGCTCGATTATTCGGCAATTAATAATGCTTTAATAATTTATCAGATATTAAAAGTTTATTTCTTGTCTCTATGTTTATGTTTTGGAGGACTATCTCCAATCAAGTTCAAAATCAATATATAATTATCCAGTACATTTGCCACTGTTAACATGTCTTTCGTTTCATTCGATTGATTTTAACAGTTATAATTGATTCAAACAATACTTGATTTTTTCTCTCCATTGGTATAATCATCTAAATTATATAGCAATCATTCCCATATAATGTTATACTGGTGAAGCATTCGGAAAGGAATACTATTTATATATAAACAGAATCTATCGGTTTTTCTTGGGATGTGTTCATGTTACCACGATCATGCTTTCCCAGCTTTTAAGAGTATTAAGCAACTTATTCATTCCAAATATACAAAATATGCATATTCATGCTCTTCATTTTATGATAGTTTTCAAATATTCAAATTTCAAATGTGTCGAGCATAGGTTATGTTGCTTAATGTAGTTGTATTATGAAACCTTAAATACGCTTATAGCGCTTTATAGTGTCCATCCTTTTTCTTGATACAAGAATTGATTTAACAAAAACGTGTGTAAATTGATAATAAAACTAACAGAGAAAACAAATCGTCATTTGCAGCAACAAAGCCAAAACTCTTGAAATGGTCTCTTATTGGTTTATGTTTATGTTGCGTTTTATGCCATGAAATATATGGAATCCGTTTGCTCGACGTTATTCAAAGAACGTAACCCATTTCCTATAAAAACAAATAAGATATTAAATTCGTTGCTCTTTAATGAAAAATGTGACCTTTATTTAGGTTAGATTTCTGTTATATGACTAGCTTCAAAATAGGCTATAGTTCAAGGATTAATATTTCTATATCAAAATACTTTATCATGGAAAAGTGGATAAGCTATTTCAATGAATATAGGAACTTCAAAGAACTATTTCTAGCTTAGTTTAGCTTAGTTTTATATTGTGTATTGATAACGACTTTTAATATATTCTTTTTTTTTTCATTTTCAAATAGGGAAAGAATGTTCATGTTTTAAACATCTAAAAGCTGTTATATAACATTAATGATTTTAGCGCTCACAAATATAAAAAAGATGTTACATAGAAACATTTGAAGTTGATTGGTTATGACTGCGTTTAGTTGATGTCTCTTTATTGCATGAGTATTCCTATATGATTTACTTTGTTAATGACTAAGCACTGTACACGTTTTGATTTTATGTTTTGAACAAACCTCGAATATATCTTAGTCATGCTAGAGGATCCTCTTATCAAAGTGTCTTATCATTCATGAACATTAACCTAATTGCAATTATTTGAAAGACAACTTTTTATAAATATGAAACTAATCAATGTACATATACATTTGCTTTTTTATTTAAGGATACCATTAAGGCGCGGTTTCATGGCGGGTAAACTAGCAGCATACTGTCTATTTTCTTTACGGGTTGGTCTTCCAGAGCTTACATTTTTGAAAGGTTTCTAAGTTTGCAACAAAAACAAAAATAGGGCAATAAATCGCTGCAGCACTTTCCTTGTAACCGCGGCCTGACACTAGATATTGTTTTAACAGTGACTTACAACTGAATGGTCAATTAATGTATTGCTTTTATCCTCATGACAGGTACGTTTTTTAACGTCGCTAAAAGACGTGACGTTGATAATCAATAATTGTCTTTGTATATAAATGTGATTCCTAGTTCATTTAACGTCACAGCATATTATCCGCATTTTAGGGTGTGTCATGTTAGGCCATTTTATCCTGAATTTACAAACAACACAACAGCTGAAATTAACTGGCATTGTCATCGTTTCATTGTTGTCCAAAAGTAATCATTATATTTTTATGTTTAAATATTATATAAAGTGTATTGTTTGTATTTTAAATTGCCATGAGAAGCATCTACGCTTCATGGAATTGCCGTTAAACATCAATAATCGCATTCCCTTTCCTTTTGTATTTCTTGTTCTTAATGAAGAAAAATGAGAGAAAAATCGCTGCGGAGCCTTCTGTTACCTATGTAACTGGTAGTCATCCGGGGAATTAGTTCTAGGCATCTACATGTAAATGTCAGTAGAGCGGCACAAAATCAATGCACGGATTACTAAAAAGCATCTGAGGACACTCGAGCTTTACATATTTTTCGGTATCTGCTTTTCGTTATTTTCCACCACTGGCCCATTGCCGTGATTAGAATTAACGGGTCAAAGTCGGAATATTTAGGATCAAACATAAACGATTCCTCTTAAGTAAAATGCTTTTATCTCGAACATCCCTAAAATATATGCTTCCACTCGTTCGAAAAAGTTTGCCAATGGAGTCCATCCTACCTTAAATGTCAATGCATAGATAATGTGTGAGTAAGTTTAAACATAGGCATCAGAGATGCAAAGCCCCCAGCCTAGGCAAAACATTCTTTGACACGAATATTTGTCAATAAAAAGAAGCAGCTCAAAAGAAATATCTCTCTCACAACTTTCTGACGTCTTTCTCACAACGTCTCTCTCACAACTTCTTTCTCACAATGTCTTTCTCACAACGTCTTTCTCACACCGTTGCCCTTACATATTCGTCCACACAACGTAGTCCTCACAACGTCACAATATACGCGTAATCTTTCTGTGCTGTACAAATGTCCCAATATATCTCAAATTCGTCTAAGTTCAGCACCCAGTAATTTCGACCTTTTTTGCGATTGATCACACTGAAACCCCGACGTTGCACATCTACAATATATATTCATCCAATGTGTGCAGTTCCAGAACCCTAGGGCAGAGACTTCATATCAAAGCGCCGCGGACAAAGTCTTGTACAAATGTCCCAATATATCTCAAATTCGTCTAAGTTCAGGACCCAGTAATTTCGACCTTTTTTTGCGATTGATCAAACCGAAACCACGACGTTGTACATTTACAATATATATTCATTCATTGTGTAAGTTTCAAAACCCTAGTGCCGCGGACAAAGTGTTGTATGAATATCCCAAAATATCACAAGTTCAAATCCCCGTAATTTCGACAATTTTTGGTCGATCAAACTGAAACCCCGACGATGCATATCTGCAATATATATTATATGTATTTCCCTGTGTGAAGTTTCAGAACGCTAAGACAGAGGCTTCATACCAAAGTGCCGCGGACAAAGTGTTGTAAAAATATCACAAAATATCACAAATTCGTCAGTTCAAACCCCCGTAATTTCGACAATTTTGGTCGATCAAACTAAAACCTCGACGTTGCACATCTGCAATATATATTCTTTCACTGTGAGAAATTTCAGAACACTAGGACAAAGGCTTCAGAATGGGGGATAGCAATAGCCCTCAGCCAAATTGGTTGGCTGGGGGGCTAAAAAGGAAATATATATTTAGTCTGTAGTAAATAAATGTCGGTTATGATATTACGTCTTGAATCTTACGTCACAAATTGTGAGTTCTAGGTTTTAAGCATTATTTCGTTCTCTTAATCTTTTGTTACTATCATAATACTTTCGTAAAAAAACTTTTGCAGTCTGACACGCGCAGGCTGGGCTAGATGGACCCGACTATATTAAAGTTTGCGTCGTTTTTTCTCTATAGACAAGAATAAAATAAAACTATTGAATAATATTTTTCTTTCGTTTTTATTCAATACTTTCTGTTTTAACAATTTCAACCCACAAAACAATACACACTAAAACACTGATATTTTAAAAATAAGTTCAAAGGCAACAACAAAGTGCCGACAACTCGAAAATAATACATCAACGACAGCTTCCATCTGAAAAATAACTTGAGAAAGTACACGATCTTTGATAAAGTGAAAAAAAAAACGCTTCTTAAATAATACGCAACTAAAACTAAAACAAAACGTCTACACACAGAAAAAATAATAACATGATGTAACATTGTACATTTTTATTGCTTCTTGGCTTCATAAAACCCCTTATACTCAACTGAGATTGTGTCACATGCTATGATAACAAAAGGCGAGCAGACTGGGAAATATCTCTCGGAAAAAAAATGGGAGATTTATTAAACCCAGTTTAACAAAACAGTCAGTTAATTCGAGCATTGCCTTCAAGACCTAAATTCATGCGCGTTTCTTTCCTCTAAATATCACTAAATTATAGAGTTCATTTTCTTTCATTAAGAGACGATTCGTTTCATGCATAATATGCGACGAGCCACTCTTACGAAAAAAATTAATAGTTGTCTTGAATCCGAGATTTTGCTAGACTGACTCAGTAAAACACACTTACACCGATACACGAAATAATGCATGCAACCATGTCCATAAAACCAAATACAGCGATTCTGAAAATAAGTTGTTTAACCCGAAAGTATAGAGAGTTCTCTACAGAAACTGTTTTAAAAATCGAAGCCGGAATGTTTTATTCACAAAATTTTCAAATAAAAAGGGACCAAAACAAATTCACGCCATAGAACACGTTACCAAACAAAAGCTTTGTCACAAAACTATGTTTATGGGGAAGAAAATATTGAATAACGAAACATATGTCTATAATTACTTGCTCTTATTGTCATGCTCATATTCGTCGAATCGCCCTAATTTTTTTATTACTTTTTGTTTTCATACAAAATGTTATTCACTTGACCTGAATGTTTTAAACCAAAGGCAAAGATGTATTTACAATATTGAAATTCACTATAAACTTGCTCTTGTCTCTACGATTGTCATTACGTTTCAAGATGATATTATGAAATATGTAAAGCATAAATGATAAGATAATTTAAGGAGGACACAAAACTATATTTTATTTCAAAAGCTCTGCTTTCAAATTAAGGGGACCCAACAAAAAAACTGGACATGGTAAAGGCATGCACACATAAAGGCATTAGATGCCCGCTTTGCTAAAGATACGTTCACGCTCTAAAATCCGACTAGCTTCGTCAACCATCGTATTCCCCTACTTGGTTAACATAACCTGGTTAACATATGGACAACTAAAAACAGCTTAGCTCTACTCAAATGGATTTAAAATATATATATGTTACATCAACAGGCATCAAGACGAACAATATTAAGTTTACATGCCGTTAAAATCTAATCGGTTTGTACATATCTATAAAATCAGAGAATATAATCCTGGGTTGATACACTTCATATACAAGCACTTATAATTAGGACAAATAAAAATAAATTAACAGTGAGAGCCTAAGATTGGTATTTCAAGCTTACTTAGAAACACAATTATGATAAAGTGGGCCTTTTTTATATCCATACACATGATAAAATAATGTGAGCATTTATAGATTGAATGAAACTGACTAACAATGCCATTATATCTCACAGAGTACATAAGCAAGATATGTATTATATTCAAGCACATCATCCCCCTGCTTTCATTATCTTTAAACCAACTTAAAACAACTACATGATATAATAGAAATGTGAGCGAGGATTTTTAATCAATTTATTTAAAAATGAAAATTCATAAATCAACTACGGCACTTTTATAGGCGATGATGACATAGAGTAATCCTTATGGTTTAATATGCATTTTCATGTGAAGACCGTAAAGACCGTATGATAATGAATCAAACCAATTGACTTGTGAGAATAGGAGTGACACAGCTCTATAGTAATAGATAATTCTCCGAAACATAACTTAAAACTACTAATATATACAACAATAATTGTCATAAAAGCTGTTCAAAAAATATATAACGATCGAAATAATTATATACAGGTGGGTGACATAGATGGCGGATTGAGATAGACCCAAGAATATGTTTAATCTAAGCATGCATTCAAATCGATAACAAAAATCGTGTGTACCTTAAACAAATAATTGATTATTAAATACCTTAAATCGCAAGTGTATAACATAAACTAGACAAGTTTTAACTTTTTAAAATTTGTTACGCGTTAAATTACCGTTTTTTCTCTCTCTACAACATGGGAAAAGTACATTGATAATGTAATAAATAATTGACACACCATTGAAGATTCGAGAGTTAGGATTTGCGAGAATAACCTTGAAAACAGATCTAAGCGGAGTACTACATCATGTGACTAGATTGCTCGTAATTTAAATCAAACCCACATTTCTTAACAAGACTTACTCATTTTTTTCTCACATTGGCACAGACATTTATATCTCTTGACGGTCAAAAATGTATAATACGAAATATAAATTGACGTATCTAATTCATATAACTTTTCTAAATGTTGGACAAAACGCGAAAATATTGTTGTTTCAAATATTGGTGCCATTTCTATATACTTTTTTGGAGAAATATACACGGCTGTAATCTCTTTATCAAATATAATAACATGCGACATATTTTCGTTCAACAAAAATTGAGAGATTGACACATCATGTGGCTCACCAAATACTAAGAGATTATTTTCACTCTAACTCATTCAAAGACATATTATCAAATTCATAACCAAAGTTGAGAAATCAAGCTACTCGTTACTTGCATTCTATAGGCTGTGTACCACTCGACAGCCAAAGTAAAGCAGACGGTATTTCAACGGTGTACATTTTGCCTACTTTGGATTCCCATTTTTGGCGGCTAGTGAAAGACACTCAAATTGTACTCTTTCTCAACATACAGAAAAAAAATATAATAAGCACTTTTTATATTCATCATAATTTATCGGTATATATATCACAGTCATGTTTTCTACGTATCAGCTTTGCTCTACACAAAGTAAGGAAAGAAACGCACAATTTTTACTCATAAATTAATTACATTGTTTTGGACGCTTTACAAGACATATTCAAAAATTCATTCGAAAAACAAATTCCTAAAAGTGAAAAACCCTGCATCTAAATAGCTAATCTGAACACTTTGATGTATTTTTGAAAACTCGTATACACTTAGCGTTTTAGGGGAAAAATACATCAACGTAACAACTTGCCCGCTTTTTTAATTTACAAAAAACGTAACTGATTCGAAAAGCTCTTTTTTGCACGAACGAAACATATGGGGGATAAGTTAACACGGACAAACGGAAACAAGGTATCCCTTTGGATTTTTTTTGAGCAGTTTTTAATCAGCTGCTTTACAGTGGCTGTCACACACTTTTTTTCACAGACACAGGGACCCTAAAAGATACTTGGTTTTAGAAATATAATTTAAGAACATTTTCAGGGAAGAAATTATGCGTTAAATTCTTAGTTGTTAATACATACTACGCTATATACCCATGTTATAGTATGCGGATACGTGCGTTGTCTACGATTCTTTTTCTTAATCACTCATATGTAGTATTTGATACGGTATCACCGTTTTCTTAGCTTATGGGTCTAATTATATGCAATTATATAATATACAATCAAGATTTGGCTTTCTGATTGTAAAGCCTCAAAATAAAACTTATGTAAAGTGGCACAAGTTCAAAGTTTTTCTTGTTTAGCACACAGACGCTCTGCAGATTAAAATTGTACAATAAAACTGTGTGTTGGGAATCAACAACTCAAATCATCATTTCGTATTCTACTTGCCTATTTCATAAATAGCCTTACATCTAAGAGTCTAAAGCGGTGACATTATCTTCGTAATTATGACGTAGCATGACAATTATGTCGTCATCAAAAGTGGTTTCAAATGTCCAGCACACATTAACTTTCCCAAACACACATGCCTTACTTAAATTAACTTCTATTTTGTACAATTGTCCCAACAGCTTATGAAAGAAATATGTAGTAACAAAATGTATAATTTAATTATCTAACAAGTTCTTGTTTCGAGTACTACTTTCACAACAGTGTATCGTTGGGAATTACATGTGTATAAGTAATGTGTGATCTCTCTAACTTAAAGAGATATTAACAATGACAAATATGACAGGTACACACAAAAAAACAACGGATATTTCAAGGATAACCAGGCATGGACGACAACAATTTGCATAAATTTGACAGAAAACAATTGAAAAGGTGTAATTTGTAACTTAATGTAACTGGTATAAGCATTTATTCAAATGTATATTTCCAGAAAACTTTTCTGGTTTTCAAATATCTCATGATGTGAAGTGTTACAGACTTGAACCCTATTCTGCCTTACGATATCTATTTATATCGTAT
>LQRL01039194.1:0-17601 GCA_001703475.1 Hydroides elegans
AATTTTTCGAGTAAATTTCCGATTTTTTCAAGTTGTATACAAAAGTCTTTCATATCAACAACCTATAGAGCCACTAAAAACAAGTTTTTATGGGAAAACAGCAATTTTATAAACATTTTAAGGATAAAAAACGCGTTGTAAAAATCGCGAGCAGACCAAAATTATAAACACACCCTTTCAGCAAGATTGTCGTGAAAAACCGCAGTGTAACCACTTTTGATTTTAAAAAGCTCACGTGAAAAACAGCTACTGCTTTGTTTGACACGAGTTTTTATAAAGAAAATAGAGGACTTATAGAAGAATAAAAAGAGGACTTATCCCCGACAAGAAAAAAACATGTTTTTATCATACAAATGTATATTTTTACCAAAGTATATGGCCGCGTTCACGCAAACGAAAAAGCTCGGATTTTTTTTGCGTGAACGCTCCTTTTTGCTATTTTGCGACATTGCTAGAAATTTATGCCGAGTGTCTTTATGACCGAGGTCTTTCCGGGTAGACACATAAAATTGCTGCACATTTATAGGGTCCTTCAGTGGGAAAAAAGAATAACAACTCAAGTTCGTGTTGAGTACAATACTTATGACCCGGCGAACTTTCGGTACATGACTTAAAAGCATCCAATGACACATTTGGGTAAAAACAATGCCTCTAAACTCATCTTATTGTTTCATACAAACCAGAAACAGACAATTGATTAGACTAACAAGTGTACACGGTTTGTGAGGGAGCTGAGCTGTTCCTCCTTTTCTATCCAGCTTGAATAAAAAGAGAAACATTAACACTATTTCCATAATGTTACTTTTGACAACCATAGTCAAGCCCTAGATATAAATTTAGAATAAGCAGGCCAGTTTGGGTCTGTTCAAATATAGCAAACGTAGATCGAGGATCATTTCGTGATCAGCTTTGTATTTCTTGCAATGCTTGCGTAACAATACCATGCATAGGAACGATATAGCCAGTCTGCATCTTTTATAAGATGTGAACAGCAGATATATGGAAATGCCAGCTGATCTTTGCAAAACAAACCACTCTCAGAATAATACGCAGTAATTACTCTCTTGGCTCTGTATGTTAAAACCAATGAAAGTACAATTATTGTCTTTTATGGTTTACTTTTAAAAACCATATCATCTGTTTATTGTCAGCAAGAGGAATAAAGTAATGCACGCTGGTTTGTACAAAAGGCATCATGAAATACTATGGGGTAAGGTATGGAGAACATGGTTTAATTTTGATGCTACAAACTGTATTTGAATTTATTTATCCACCCATCAGTTACAGTATAAGACATCTTAACTGTGTTCCCAAACAACTTTATCATTAAAAATATAATAACAGCATGCAAATGCAGGGACAAAAAATCCTGTATGCATTCCATATTGCACATACAATCACGTCAATAAAATATCAAATAGTTTTGGTTCCGTTTTTTTGTAAAGAATTTGCTAGAAATAGCAAAACCAACGACAAAACTACACAAGAGTGGCTCCGGATGTTTTTGGATAATGGTCTTTGTTTTTGCCCTTATGTTTTCGTAAACATTATATTTCATATATTGATATTTTCTCTAGACATCCATTAAACCAACACATATGACGGGTTAACTGGAGGGTATGTCTGCATATAATGGAAGGGGCCTTTGGTTGCATTTATAAATAAACAAGGCTATAAAAAGTATTTTGTTGAGAGTGACAAATATTTGTTACTTCCCAGAATAACCCAGACACCGTTTTACTAATCGCACTATTTTGCTCCATTGTGTCTTGCTACACTATTAACTTTGAACATTAATATACTTTTAATAAGCTATATTATAAACCTATAATGATATGTGTATACGAAAGCGTTATTCACACAAGGTAGAAAACCCTTTCACTCAGAAAGTGTAGTGTTTATATGGATGTGCAACAATATGATAAATTTACGTATCATGTATCGCATAAACCCCATCACCCTAATGTGGTATTCCCCAACTTTCTCCTCTTTCATATTTGCTTCCGGAAGAGCAAAGCCGTTACCCACAGTCAATATTGACTCTAGAGCCTGAAAGCATGACAATGCATTTAGAAAAGCATCCACTCTCTGTTATCGATTTATGTGCTTTATGCCTCTGCTTCCGAATCCAAACAAAGGTATAGGGTCTGTGGCAAATTTCAATGTAGTTGAATATTATATTTTCTAGAGTAAAAACTATTTGAAGTTTTCTCAACATATGTCCATTGTTGTGGTTTTGAAATGTTGTTTAATGTCTGTGATTGGCTTATATAAGGGCAATAAGGATAGACCCTAGTCGTCAATATCAAATAACTCTTTAGCCTTCCTCCGACAAGTACATAGGGATCACGGACTTTTTAATCCATAACAACTCGAGATATACCAAAAGTATTGCTTTCGAGTTGTAATTTCGCTTAGCAGAATATGGCATTTTGTAGAGAAGTATCTACTAACCATTAGCGATCCTCATGGCCATCGAAATCAAAACAATCTTTTATCAAGTACTTTGAAATAAAAGCTATTCAATCTACAATATATTTATTAAAACTCGAAGCTAAGCAAAGGATTGCTTTTCCGTCACTTTGCATAGAGAAGCGGCTGCTATTCTCAAACCGTGTAAACGAAAACAAAAACTTTGCCCTCATCGAACAAGTACATAGGGATCACGGACAATTCAATCCATAACAGCCCGAGACACACCCACTAAAACGGAAAGCGGAAATAACGCCATGTTATTAAGTAAGCAAAGACCACTTTCCTGCTTTTCGATCCGTTAACAATAAATAGGACAAAGTCATATGACATTTTGGTGAAGACTTTTGCCCTTATAGTTGATATATTATGTCGGTTTCGCACCAAAAACCCAATGGCAAAACGTTGCATTTATGTCATGGCGAAATATTGCTAACCGGAAGGATTTTCTGCGATATTTGATACAAGGTTTTTGTAACGGGATGCGGTTATAAAAGCTGTGGACCATTTGGCCAACTCAAGGAATCGAGGAGTAGTAATATACCCCACTGTCCTTCCAAATAAGACGTTGTAAGACATGGAAATGTATTGTTACTTTGCTCCTTATATTTTGTTTCGTCGTATCATCGCGCATAGATGAACAACCGTGCACAAGTGTAGTGACAAATTCGAAAGATTGACACTCATCCCATAACCGACTTTGAATAAAAACGGAAAACGTTCATAAATGGGGCATCTTATGCGTGGAATATATTTTGGTCTAAATTGTCAAATCTCTGTACTGTTCCCAACTTTTCCATTCCGACTAAAACAGTTTGAACCAGGGCCTCATTACTCACCCACTCGGCAAGACATAATGGAATAGTGAGCGGACGCCCTCTTATTATGGTTCACATGAAAGTTTTCCGGACGTACTTATTCGTCGCGGACGTATAAAAGACTCGCCCGAGTCCAACGTATGAATCACATTCTTCGGACACCGAGACGTTAAGGGACGTCCGCAAAACGTTCATATATGGGCCCGAAGTACGTCGTCCTCTCGTAACGTCCAAATGCAAAAAAAAAAATACATATATGGGCGACCCTTGCAGATTGGCCAGAAACCCTACCAGTCGTTATTTTACATAATATGGTATGATTTTGGCATGTTTCACTGTATTGGGTATCGAAATAGTGTTTGGCTGATAAATAGGTTCACTGCAACATATATCACGCGTGACCAGCATCTATCCAATTTCCAGCCTCGTTTACACATCTAGCAAATGATCCATAACTCATTTCCAATCAAAACTCGCGCTGTATGCACTGATTTTGTGGTACGAACTTTGATTGCGATGACGAGATTTGTTAACGAGATTTGTGGACGAGATTTGATGGCGGGATTAATTGGGACAAGTCTCATGGATAAGGAGGAAACGACATGGATTTGGTACATAGAAGGCATTGATGCATTGAGAAGATGAACTAATTTCGTAGAAAGGACTTCGCGGTATATCTAAAAACGGGAACATACATAAAGGCATAAGCGGTCGGCCCCTACAAGAGTAATACGCATGCATATATTCCATTAAATGCATGGATATGTTCATTCAGCCCTTCTGATGGTTCATTCAAACAAAATATACTACTTTTCATCTTTCCACACTAATATAAGAATGACACATTCATAATTACTGATAAAACAATCAATTGGTTCGCTGGAAAAAAGCCGATAATGTGATTTTCGGAAAAAAAATGTGGGCAAACTGTTAAATGATAGCTCCATTTCATGACGTCATAACGTGTCGTCATTATGAGCTATCAACGCATATCTCCGTTTATTAGTCATCGACATTGATTAATCGCCCAATCATTAAGGGCTCTTCCCTTACCCAAGACGGTCGTGGCTGTTTACATATTTTAGAAACAGCTCCTTGAGCCTTTTTTTCTCGGGTTGTTATAGCCAAAGGAATATCCCTACCCACAAGCCAGCTGATTTTATAGAAAATAAACACCTTTTCTGAGGAGCAAACTCATATGGCCCTTTTCCGTGGGATGCAATATGGCCCAAGGAATATCCCCGCTCAAACACACACACGTCATCGAACTATTTATCAGGGTTTGCGAGGTGGCGCATTGATTTTATTGCGTCAACCGGTTTTGTTTGTGTTTGGTGCAGGCAAAAGGGCAATTAGTATAATATGATGCGTGGCGTTTGAAGTTTACGTAAAACTTGTTAATAATGGATGATTGTATGATTGTAATACCACCCACAGTATCATGGTGTCTAGAATAATCTTTTAGCTCCGGGAAAATGACCGTATTACAACATCGCCATTGCGAAACAGTGTCCCACCATTCACAGGGAAACTTTCTATATCTCCAAGCTATAAAATATTTTCTCACAATTTCCGAGCCAGCTGGAATTTGATGAGAAACACCTTTTTATTGGGAACATCTCGTGAGGTTCTCTCCATATTTACATCATTATAAAACCGAAAAACACATCTTAATTCAGGACAGGGTTTTTTCTGGAGACAACTCAGCTGTGCCCTTTTATCGCACAGCGCCTGTTGGCGGTGTCTACCAGTATAAAAATAAACTTAGATTTCTACTTCGTAAAAATATATATTACATTGTATATACTGCAACTAAAGGTGTTTTGAAGATTACTGTAGGATTTGAGGATTACGACTTAAAGGTTTTCGGGAATTGCTAATGAGGATTTTGATTGACACGATCAAACCACAAAACGCTCAATTGATGAGGATCTTTATAAGTGTGTCCATTTATAAATATTTCGTGCACTTGCGTGTTTTTTGTTTGATTACCTGTATTATACAAAGTTAATTATTTTTCTCGACTGTTGGCTGAGCAGCCAACAATATGGAAAGAGTTTAAAGATGGTTCTTGCTCTTTTTCTCATATGAGTGTTTTTGTGGGTTGACGCAAATCCCAACACGTTACAACTGATGTAGTCACAACATGTTTGTTACAAATGTCCATTGAACCCATTGCATTTATACCCTCCTACGTTCGTTTACTTCGAAGTGTGAGCATCCGTATGCGTATACCATTGAAGATCCATATTTTTCAATATCTTTATGAAGACCAGTCAGGTATCTTCGTGTATAAATAATTATCTTTTAAATAATAAACCAAATGATAATTGAGATATAACAATGTATAGCTTTATACAACCATATATGAAGTTTATATAAGTTAAAATACCTGTCACACGTTTTGACCTTTCATACACTATGATAGTTTCCCTACGCATGTGACACAAACAATAAGCTATTGAGACGCAAGCACATACCCTCGTGACCAACACTAAGTGCCTGGTTACCATGGAAATCAATGCATACTTTTTGTGTCATTATTTTTCTCCCATTATTGAAGGGTAGAATATTACCTTGGTTTATTGCTCACCAAAACGCGTGTTTGTGTGTTTTGATATAAATATTTATGTGTTAACTAAGTAGAATAATTTTGGTTTTCACAGCATTTGTAGGTGAACCAATTACCTAAACATTCATTAAACAAAGATATGATTAACCACGCAAAATAACCTACTTCTGCCATCTTTTGGAACAAGCGTGTTGGTATTTTCGCTACCGCAGTTTATTGCTCACCTTATTAGTTTGTTAATAATGATAAATTCCATGCGTTTTTCGACTGATTTGTCTGTTTTAAGTACCTTAAACTATGAATAAAATGAAAGGTTTAATTACATTAGTCTACATCATGTGCTCGAAATCCTAGACTTTTAGAATACTATAGCTAGATAAAACGATTGCTTGTCTGTGTTTCATTTTCAACTAAATTGTATTAGAGAAATTTAGACCAGATCAGCTCACTCCATATAATAATGTATATGTTTTTGAATGCGTCTTATTGAAATCAAATTGATTGGATTCGTCTTTAGCACTGTTTTGCTTACTGTAAAATGCATGTTTTTGAGTTTTAAGTAATATAGCTGAGTACTGATTTAACTTCAATACTGTATTATGGATATATATATTATGTCACATAATTCATATTTAGTTGCTGCTTTAAGTACTACCAATTTGTATTTTGATAGAATATTCATATTTGAAAAACATATAACAAGTGATCTTCTGAATATTTATAACCTACATGTATATTTATCTGGAATTCATTGATTTTACAACCTGTGCAAGCCTATAAAAAAGTCAAATACCATGCTTTTATGCATTTCCAGGAGGATTGAATTATCGAAAGGCATATCAATCACGAAAATGTAAAATTATTAACGATAAATAATGAAAATGATAAGGTGAGCAATAAACCGAGGAAGCGATAATTGCGACCCCCTTGTTACAAACGACGGCAAAAAGATCACATTTTGCTTGATTATTTGTATCGTTATTTTATGAATTATTTGATAATTGGCATACCTATATATGTTTTCACAATCAAAATTTTCAGTATTTGACTACATAGATAAATTCACATGAGAACACAAAAATACGCTTCTAGGTGAGCAATAAACCGAGGTAGCCTTCTATTGTGCAAAAAGATGTCAAGTCAATAAAGCACCTCTTGGGCTTTGTGAAATTGGAAATGTATAACAATATTCCTTATCTAATGGACAATATATCAAACATGTTTAAAGCATAAGCAAATAATATATGGTAAGTATATGTCGAACCACTTAATGATGTTTAACAACTGTATTTTAAGCACAAACAAATACATTATGGTGGAAACTTATAACGAAAGATCTTAGACTTCTATAAGCAGTATAAGTGACAAACGATCTTTGTAATAAGGAAACGGTACTATGATGTTTCAATTCCCATGACATTCCGAGCCGTTTCTCTCGTCTGAAAACTAGAACAATCCGCTTAGCACCTTTGTGCAAGGAATCCCTTCCATCCCTAATAATTATTCCATGTTGTCAAATGTGGGATACAAATAGCAACATTATGAACAATATAAAAAAATCTTATTTTTTGTAATGAACAAAACAATTATAGTGTAAACCTATTTTTTTTTCGAACTAACTTTTCCACTTAGCACCTTTTTGCATAGAATCCCCTCCATTGTTCTCCCATCATTTTGCCATGTTGTCACATTGGATACAAATAGTACAATGTCACACAATTAAGTGGCTACTGGTCATTGAGTAAGGGGCTGCTAATGATATATTCAGGGTTTCATCAATGAAAAGATATGACAGGGATGTATATAGAGGTTCATAAATGGAAAACAGTGTCGCTTTGTTTCTATTCTGTGTTTTTTTTTTTTCGTGTCAGCACTATCAGAGTTTATGCTTATATACATTGTTTTTAAATCTATTTCCATATGGTTTATATGCTATACCCCTCATTGTGACAGCGCTATTTGGACGACCCACGACAGCCCCTTAGCAAGCAGCGAGCTATACCAATGCAATGACCATTCAGGGTATTTTGGCGTGCAATAAATTCCATATTGGACTCTCGCGCAATATAAATGCAGCATAATTAAGTGGCTACTGGTCATTGAGTCGCTTTGTTTCTATTCTGTGTTTTGTGTCGTGTAAGCACTATCAACACATTTCAATTCATGTTATATATTTTATATGCTATAAAATTGCAATTCACATACACATTACAAAGGAAAAGGTTTATATTTGTGGCGTGCAATAAATTCTATATTGCACTCTCGCGCTATAAGTTAATGTATCGATATAATACTGCCATTTACTTAAGTGGCTACTGATCATTGAGTAGGTATATAGCTAATGATGATAGTCGTTTATCAACGAAAATACATTAGGCAATGTGAGTCGTTAGTAAAATTAGAAGAAAAAATATTCTGGTTTAAGCGTGCATATGGTGAATAAATTTGCTATTTTGGTCTTAAACTTTAAAATTTGTATCGTTTTGTATAACCATTGCCTACAAAAGCGTAATGCGTAATAGAAAATTAAACAAATAAAATATGAAAGTAGTATATTTGCTTTCACTTAGCAGTTAATGGTTGTTCTCATACCCTATGATATTTACATTAATTACATATTGAAACAATATGCCTGGTAAAATCACCCGGGCGATATCACTTTAGATATTGCCCGGTAGTGACGCACCTATATATTGTCAGATAGCAAAGATTAATATTGCATCAGGAAATAAAATCATCAGGGTCCCTACCAGACTATTTATTTAAAATCCTGTTAAGAAAAATGTAATGCCCGCGCTTCTTTGGCATTGCTGTTCCTTACACTCGTGTTAAAAACTATTTTAAAATGGATAGGCTAATTGCATTGTTCAATTCAAATATTTTTTATACAGCTAAGCCAATGAGAGATGTGTTCCCTAATGTAATCAAAAAATTCATTTTCAGGGCGCAATAAATTTTCATTTGTACCTCATAGCTTTCTATACTAACATATAATGGCGGAGTTGGACTGGTATTTGGTTTTTAATGTTGAATGTTTTTTTTATCTGCCCCTGGTCCGGGCTGCATTTCGTCGCAAAATCGTCGTTATGCTATATTATTTTATTTATTAACCTTTGAATATTATCAAAACGGCACTATACTTTATCGACCGTATTCGCAAGAGTATGAACGTTAACGTTGATTAATTGTTTTATAAGTTTATTCATAACTATGATAAAATTATATCGTGATTCAATGCTGATAAGCACTAGATTTATTTCGAATTCAAGAAAACAAACAATAAATTTATAGGATTTCCTACAACCGCATATATTCCTCGTTTAACCCTAAACATCATCAATTTGAGTTAGAACTCCATTCAACGCATTTAGATAAAAAACTATACATTTTTGTTCATTCTCCTCTTTTTTCTTCAGCTACAGATATATTAAATTGTTAGTTTTCTTAAATTCGAAATATATCTTATGCTTAATCAGCATTGAATCACGATGTATCTATTTTACAAAACAAATGTATCATAGTTATGAAATAAACGTATCAATACAATCGATCAAAATACTCATTGCCCGGTAAAACAAGAAAAAAAGATTTTCAGTTTTTTTTTCAAGCAACTTACCCCCTTGTAGAATGCAAATAAATCCACAGTTTTCTCTCTATTTCAAATATCCAGATAGAAAACGCAATTCAGTTCCATAAATGCAGAATCACACGTTCCATCTAACAATATGGTAACTACTATAATGGCGAACGCACAAGCTAATATTTCTCCATTCAATAATAACGTCTCCGGAGAACAACACAATATATAGATTATAAACAAAAACCAATTAACAACACATCCATAATGTAGCACCTGTAATCATACTACAAACGCTATATACAAACTTACCTCTCTATTCACTTAGAATTAGAAAATGCACTAAAGCTATGAATTAATAATATCCAGAAGATATAGTTGTCTTTGCGTCCAGAGATTGTTTATTCGGGTAACTGCATTTGCAGTGCCATACTGAAGCTCATATATAACCCGGGAGACTGAAATGGACAGGGGCGGGGCAAAGAAGTAGTATTTGTAATGAGGTGTTATGTTGCTCACGACAGTAGCACCACCGTTATAAAAGATTCAATGATAGCCGATAAAGTTGGAGCATCATCTGCCACATTAGAAAGTGTACAGTATGTATATTACATGTATTGTTGTCCTACAATCTGATGCTTTATTGATAAGTTTATATGAAACCTATGCTTTCATCAATGGTTTTATAATCCAAAGTAAGCTTTAAAGAGTAAGATTGATAGGGGGAGTTGCAGGTTGAAAAGCCCTCTTTAAATTATATAGCTAATGATTTGATAAGAACAATTTATTGTTTATGGCTATCGCAGAGCATAAAAGACATGTTCATCCCAGCTCCAATGCAACCCCGACCCCAAACCTCTTCCTAGACACCCCCTCCTTTTCCGCCCCTGTCGTTGTTTGTCATCGACCCAAAGTGTCTCCCTTCTGGCTCTAGCCGTGGCTGCTTCAGCATTTCGCCTCCTCTTTGATACACGGCAAGCAAAGCAAGCAAAAGCAAGGCAGTTCTCAAATGCAGCAAGCACAGTTGCTCTGGCACAAACACAGCAAAAGGGCTCAGAATGTCTGTCGTCAAATGGGGGAATTGAAGGGTTCCATGCATACATATACTGCGAAAAACTGCTCTCTACATTATATTAATGATTTTAATATATAATGTCATTATCGAGTTTCTTAGAAGATATGTTGCTGATGGTGTATATAAAACGTTCAATTCCGGGATGGATCAGGAGCCGCATTACGTTTTTTAAAACAATATGTGTCTCTTTGATATACAGCAAAAGTAAAGCGAAACGTGTTGAGAACGTCGTCATAAAATGGGTTCCGGGCATAAAGGCCAGTCTATTAAGTGGAATGTGTTTTTGCATGTTGGTGTTTTAAGAAAAGCTGCTCTCAACATTATATATATATTTTTTCATAATTCGAAGACATATTTCTTGTGATTGTTATGTTTGAATTGTGATACCTCAATATGATAATGTTATATAATGATATAACATGATTCAGGGGCAATTTAACTTTATAATGTTTTGACTCTTTGATAGTGCTAAAGCAAAGCAAGTGGCTACGTATCAGACAAACATATAGGGAGTGCAAAAAGACAGCCAATTGGCTTTGGACTCGGAACGTTGTCAAAGGCTATTAGACTTTGGTTTGTCGGTATAGGGTTAGTCATTGAGCACGAGGAGTCCATGGCAGGCTAAAGAGATAGGTGCAACCAACGAATCCAGGTCAAAAAGTCCCCGGACATAATGTCCCCAAATTGGTCAACATAGGACATAAAGTCCCCGGGTAAAAATATAATTTATAAACATTCATTTTCATTTTTATTTATTGCATATTTGAAGTTATATAGTCTTAAATGATAGTTGATCGTGATATCAAAAAATAATTGAGAAATAAACATTTTATTTGACATTTTGTCAGGGGACTTTATGTCCTCTGTTTCCAAAATCGTGACTTAATGTCCGGGGACTTTATGTCCGGGGACTTTTTGACCGGATACCGCAACCAACCATAGATTTCGAAGCAGTTGTAACAGTTTTTGTTTAGATTAAACATTCATTTTCAAGAATATTAGACTAATTAGGCAAAACGACTTTGATATATCAATGTATGTACATGTATCCAAAAAGGCCTTTGATGTGATATTCGAAAACATGTATTTATTCGAACTAACATTTCAATGCACACATACCTTCCCAAGTTAAGTCAATTTGACTAGTTGCTGCACGCACCCGACCATTTGTATAAATGCATTACCCGAGGGGCAAAACTTCTTGGCCTTCTATGCCCAAGACCTTGCTCCTTGGTTTTTGGGTGAGGTAGGTTTCTTTGAGTGTTACTGAGAGGAGTTAATGGATGTGAATGATTTAAAGATGGCCAGAAAATTGTTAATATAATAATAAACATGAAAAATAAATGATTGTTTTATGAATGATATACAGCAATGAAAAGTTGACAATTTAAACACAATTATGTTAAAATATTACAAGAAAAAAAATATGTTTTTGTAATCATATAGTAAAATTTGATATGCCAATATGTATAATATTTTCCTATAGACTATGAATTGTATAAATTCGTTTTCTCTAGTTCATACAAAAAAGTCCATCTTATAGATAACATTTAACATAAAGTAGAAACAGCATTATATGAGTGATCACAGATTCCTATTCATATGATATTCAGAAATCAGGAAACTCCTCTATTAATTAATAGTGTCACTTCAGAAGCAGTGCTCCCTAGTTTCCTAGGAGACCAAACTCCTAAGCAATTGGGGGTATTACCCCCAGAATCAATACTCATTTATACATAGCGTTCTTATGGGAAGCGACTCAAAATGAGGAGAAAATTGGAAGCAACCCAAACTTAGGGGAACTGCTGCAGACATGCGGCCAATTATTGCTGCTATGACACTCCTGAACAATCAATAGGTAGAAATTGTATGGCATCCGTGCATAAATGTGCTTAGACAATAAGGTAGGATTTTACGATTATGTAATTTTATTCATAGGAGTGGCAAATCACCATTGGTCAATGATGCGAAATTTAACCTGAATTTCAGTTGTAACAAACTAATTTGCGAAAAAATAACAATCAACAGTCACTATGGGCCAGTTTCTCATCTCAAGTCTAGACCAGGTTTCTTGGTTTAAACAATCGGAAATCTAGTCTAGACTCGAGATGAAAAATTGATTCTATATGTTCGACAATTTGAAAAAAGACGTGTTGAGGTAACCACAACAATAGAAAAAAAAAATAGTACTTTTATGCACGGAAACCCTGCAATAATATAGTGGATTCATCAACAGATATGAAAACTTAAGCGCCCCAAGTGCGTGAAGTTGGTGATTGTGTGAACGCTATTATATAGCTTTGTTTATGTAGACTAAATATAGATTCTACTTGAGCATATATTTTTTTTTAATTTTGAAGTGCGATCAGCGGCACACAAGTTGTTGAAATACTGAATAAACTGATAGATGGTTGTTTGAATTAACCGGCCCACATCTAATAATCAAAATATACCCCATCTTATACCTTATGATACAGATTGCATAGAAATGAAGAAAAAACAGACTAATATGTGTAAATTTTATTCAAATAATATCATCCAACCAACATCAAGGTTTATCACAATAATGTACTCATACGCTTTAACGGAAGAACAACGATCAAAATCACAATTATCTCACTCTTAATATATCATATTTAATTATTCAAACCTTGTAACCATGGCACAATAACCAAGTTAGCACCGATTCATAAAATGTCTTTAGATATACCATTGCCTAACACACAAGCAACTTAAAGGGGTTATATAATATGTTCCCGAGGATGGAGATCTACAAATTACTTTTTAAACCAAAAACTAGATAAACGTGTACTTCGGTTTATTGCGCAATAAATATACATTTTCAAAGAATCCATATGGACTATAAAGGTTAGCTGGCATAGAACTGTGCAAGATTTGAACCATTTTCATGAACTTATCAAAGTTATAAGATTGCGACAAGCATTTAAATGTACAGTCAAACAATGAAAATGATACCCCAACCGCTAACATTTATCATATTAAAAATATATATGCAATAAACCGAACAACACGTCTATTCTACATTGTATGAAAAACTGTTGCGATTATACCTACCAATTATTACTATTATATAATGCATGATTGATAATAATAATTAGCAATAACATATGCGGCCAAAGATTGCGACAAATACTACCAATATTTTTACTGATATATATCGGTTATTATAGGCCTACCTATAAATTTTGTTCTAGTTCAACAACAATAAATGACACTCAAAATGTGTACATACATTTGTATATATTGATTCCGTCCCACTCGGCAAAGGTTGGTCCTATTCCCGTCCGTCTGACGTCATTTACGCACGTCCTTTCTTGGTCCTAGATTGAGCCCAGGTGAAAGTTTGCCGGACGTAATTTTTCAGACGTCGTTTCGCCGTCAATATCTGACACCGAGAGGACGTTCAGTGAAAGACGTCCACTATGACCTAAAATGCGACGTCCAAAAGTGGTCCGCATTTCGTCATGTATGAATGTTTTAGGGACGTCATTTTTCGGACGTTTTTTAATTGCCCGCCCATTTTCGTTTAAAAATCTAAAATATATTTCTTACAAATATCATATATATACATTTTTGGCGAAAATGATAGATATTCAACTGAACTATATTATTTATATCCGAAAACGACTATTATCAAACTAAAAATCGTCCAAAATCAAATTTTGCATTTTTTCGAGGGGTATTCGCAATACTATTTGACAGTAAGTTTAATTCGTAGGTTGATCCTGAAATGGGGTCTTTGTAACGTCGAATCAGGATATAATGTCCTTACAACGTCATATTGCGACGTGAAGGTCACGTCATATTTATAACGTCACAAGGACGACTTTAATAACACGTCGCGACAACGTCTAATTAGCGACGTTATACGGACATGTTAATTAGTCACGTCATAAAAACACGTCGTTAACCCGTCATTTAAAGGCAATGATGGGACGTCTCATATTCTACATCGTAGAGACGTCCTATTTGCGCCGCGGACGTCGGGACGTAAAACTACGTGATCAGGACGTTCTAAGGAAGTTGCTTGCCGAGTGGGGTATAATATAAAACTACACTGTAATTAAATCAAAACATCATTGGTTTGTCTTGTGATCAAAAATAATGTTTAACGCAATAGCATCATGCAATTATTTTGTTAGTAAAACCCGCGTAGAAAATTTTGCAAATGTGTATATAAGTAGAATCTATAAAAGGTCGCACAACGATTTGACAGCCATGGTCACTTTTTTGTAATAACAACGAAAAAATAAACTTGCAACCAAAACATTGAGCATTTTATATGAATCATTTATCGGACGGTCATACAACAGTTTCGACGATTTCAGTTTTGAGATAATGTCTCGAATCTTTGCAGCACTTATCAACACACGGAATCAAACTGGCAAGTAATGCGGCGAGTAGTGATATAGCACCACCAAAGTAAAAAGGAACATCGTATCCTTGCGTAGCTTCATAAAGTAGTCCGCCAATAGGCGGGCCTAACAACGCACCTACACCATTGGAAACCATTGTGTATCCATACGCCATGGCTATATTATCAACGCCAAATAAATCTGATATTGTCACTGCTAGTACACCGACTTGCGCGCCGAAAAATAGTCCGTAAAAAGCGGCGAATATGGCAAAATAAACAAATGTATCACCGAACGGTATACCACCGATAGCTAGTCCTGTTAAAGCGGTGGATATGATATAAACCCATAGGCATTTCACACTTGGTAGATTACTTATGGCTCCTACAGATATGCGACCGATTAGACCGGCCAATCCGACGATAGACGGAAGCCACGTGCCCTCTGAACTGCGCATGCCCGAACTTATTGCGTAATCAGTGATCATCACCAATAGAATCAGGCTTCCAATATTCCAGAGAATGTTATTAATGAAGAATATCACAAATTTTAGATCACCCAGTAGTTGTAAATCAAAGATATGTGTTAAGTAATAAGTGATTTTACTTTGAGTTGTTTCTGGTTCTGACAACATATTGCTTTCAAAAAGTTGCGACTTATCGCATTCTATCGCCACAGTTTTCGCTGACAACTCGCGTTCTCTGCGCGTTTGCCAAAATTCCGCAGGAATCAGCAGAAACGAGAATAAACAGCTCTGTATACATAATGCACTCATACTCATCATTGCAGCGCGCCAGCCATAGTGCGCTATTATAAGACGCAGTAAATGCGGGATAAAGAGACAGCCGAATCCAACGCCGCTACTAGCGACACCTAGTGCCAAAGGACGTAAGCGGTCGAAGTAGGTACTGCAGACGACAGCCGCGGGAATGTACATGAGACTGATGCCGATACCTGTCAACAAATGAGATGTTGATTAATTTGATTTAATAAATCAGGTCATAATAATAAAGTCGAAAGCGACAGTCTGAGACTTCCAAATGAAATGGCCAGGCTTGACTTATTCTCTATCTCTCTCTCTCTTTCTCTCTCTCTCTCTCTCTCTCTCTCTCTCTCTCTCTCTATTTCTCCTTCTACGTCCCCCTTTTCTTTCTTTCTGAATTATTATTTTGCAACTCGATAAAACGATGGACGACTTACCCCCGATAACGCCATACGTCACATAGAGATGCCAGATCTGAGTAGCATGTGAGGCGAGCAATAGACCGAAAGCGGACATAAGACCCCCGAATAGACACACCGGCCTGTGACCCGCTTGTTTGACGAGAACGCTCGCTAGAGGACCTGTGAAAAAAAGATAATTAGATATGTTCCATTATTGAATTAAGAAGCTTTAAGATGTGTTCTTTAATGACGAGTTTCCACCCGTCTGGAAGTCAAGCAAAGTCGAAAAGAAAACGTTCTTTTTTGGGGCTATGTGAACGTTTTCAGACAAACGTTTTTAGTTGCAGACGTAGGAATGAGTTCGTTGCGAGAAGTTTTATTCGATTTCGGAAAGTAAATGAACGTCCGAAAAACGTTCATATGGGCCCACATGACAACGTAATTTCGACGCGTTAATGGTACTACTAACCCTTGCCGAGTGGATTTGAGAAATGTGCCATAGTTTAGAGAGCAAAAATACGTTTAAAAAGGAAAAGAAATCTGTAAATAATTTTTTATATGCAAAAAAATATTCAAATTGAAGTTGCTAACGTTTGAAGGTTCTTGCAGCAGAAATTATGTAACGGCGCGACATACATTTTAATTCTACCACAATGCACCGTCAAATAGAATTCACTTTAGAATGCCGTGCTTTAGAGGTCGCGCATTTCCGCTCAATTTCTTTTTAAGTTGAACTTAAGCATTTATGTAAGCAAATGGGTCATTAAAATTAATTATGCGTATTCATATAGCAATGCTGTACATAAAAAGCATTTTTGAAGTTAACTAAAAGGTGTGCTCCCACGCTTATGCATTCTATTTTTGGTTTTTATTGTAGCAGACTCTATCGTTAATATGTACTTAACATGATACAGTCATAAACTAGTTCTTGTAATATGTCACGGTTTTTCTCATTCATTTGGATATTCGGGAAAGCTGTTCGTATCTAGAAAATGTTTATGTTCATATAGGTTTTCGTTACAAGATTGGAATATTTCAAAGATAGTGATATACATTTTTGGGCCATATCAAGCGTGATATTGATTGCATGATATTGCCCGACTGATACTCATTAAGCCATATGCAACATATAATTCTGGTGGGCAATATCAAACTTGTAACCATGTAACCATGTAGGCTAATCTATAAATGGTGATTCTTGCTGGGCATTATCATGATTGATATTATCCGGTAAACTGCTTAAACCATGTGATAAATATATTATACTCGCTCTCGGGAAATATCAAAACTGATATTGACCGGTTGATAATACCCGGCATATTGCTGAACTCGTATGATAAATACATTGGTTGTCCCATCCGAGCAAAATCTAAATTAATATCAAGACCAGTTTATATTACCCGGTAAATTGCTTAAACCACGTGATAAATAAATGATAGACACTCTCGGGAAATATCCAAACTGATATTGACCGGTTGATAATACCCAGCATATTGCTTGAACCGTGTGAAAAATGCATGGTCGTCCCTGCTGGGAAATATCCAAAC
>LQRL01039205.1:0-12664 GCA_001703475.1 Hydroides elegans
AAGTGACTTTTTTTAGGGGCCGAAGTGACTTTTTTTTTGGGGATTAGGGGCCGAAGTTGTAGGGGCCGAAGTTGTAGGGGCCGAAGTGACCAAACACCGTGTAAAATGAGTGATCATTATTTTGTCGGGCCACTTCAAGATGAAACTTATCTATTTATTCGGAGTTTACCCCCTTTGCGAATGAATGAAATTTCGTGATTATACTTGCCAAATGGACCACAGTAGCTCACTTGCTATTTCCTTGTTCTTAAAATATTAGTTAAATCGGATCCCCATTAAATCGTATACGGTACAGTCAAAACTAACAAAATATATGTATTTGGTGAGTCTGTCTTCCATCTATTGCAGCTCAAAAATACAGTTAGAGTCTACTTGATAAAAAGTAACAAACCAAGATTAATTTCTTCCTGTTACACACGGCCTCAAACTCTGAGAAGTTGTCCCTGTCACCGAACGATGTAAATACAATTTACTTGACCGCATAGAATAAACCAATCAAATCCCCATATACATAAATTATCAGTGAGCAAAGACTTTTCTTGCTGAAGGCAGTTGTTGGATTGGGTAACATTGTAACATCATGTAGTCTTTGTTAGATCCACTTTGAGCGTTTAGTGTCAGGGCATATATGCTATATTTCAAGATATGCCAGATGTATGTTGCACAAACGATACGAAGACGATGTTTTCAACATGCACAAGCTTTATAAAAGTGGTCCATTTTACACACCATTATATAGAGATAAAATATTTGGTGCCTTATATAACTTAGATTTTTGTGCCTGTAACAACAGGCGAGGTCCGGCTGTATCCTAAATTAGGGATCCCACCTGAACTGGTGGCATCCATACCACGCACCTAAGGTGCGCACCTAAGGTGCATTTGACCCATTGGGGTCCAGGTTTCATGCCCATGAGGGAATGTTCATCACTCAGGCGCCAGTGATGGGCGTAAGGATAGGCACTATTGACCTCCTCTTTTGACAAAAGTGACATGCATTATATTTATTGTATGTTTTATATAATACACAAATCCAAACGGATATTTAAAAAATATATATAAATATATCTATAGAATTTTTTACCACATACAAACCTAACGATGATTTCATTTAAAGAAACCGTGTACTTCCCCCCAATAGATTAATATGTGTTTATTGGGTCAGAAAAACAAAGAACGCAGATAATATCAATTATTATTCGGTGAATCAATATACGCCCTAGATTGCTAATCAAACACTCATCAAAACAGTTGCTTTGTGACAAAAGGACCCTCTTGAATCGAATCAAGTTTCAAACCAGCTTTATAATTATGATCAATTTTTACAAACCATTTTATCGCGACCATGTGTTTTGTTCGTTATATATATATCAGATACCACACCTTCAATAGTAGGGGAGGTCCGGCTATATCCTATATAGTCCGGTCGGTAATACCACCCAAATATGATTCCGTGTGCATTGCTTGTTAAATCTTGAAACTATGCACTTTTCGAAAGGTCTTTGGGTACTCTTTAAAATTAAATATGTTTCCATTTTTTATTTTGAATATTTAGGTATGAAAATTACGATGGCCGAAAAGCTCATCTTTGCAAGAAAACAACTTTTATCAAACTAACGAAACCTTTTATTTGAACAAAATTCTGTTAAGATAAATATTTAAAACAGCTTCTTAGACTAAATTTAAGAAAATGGCCAATCATTCAGTACTCCAGATTATTATTTAGAAATTTACGATGGCGGGGAAGTGTATTTTTTTTATAGCTTAGAATCAACATGTCAAACATCCGTATAACTGCCGATTGTTACAAATAGCTAATTTAATAAAGATAAATTTTAACTATCATTCACTATAACACACATTTTCGGTCAATTATATAAATTAAGATGGCCTGTAAGCACGGTACATTAATAATCTTTAAATCATATGATTAGGGATCTAGGAATATTAAGGATCTATTTCAACATATTTCATACAAGATTGAATTTATGTAATAAAGACCACATACACAGTTTTTTAATACCAGAATCATTATTCTGGTATTTCTTGGACCTTTTCGCAAATATCAGTGATTTGTCAATATTTGAGCAAAAAGATATGTAAAAATGGCCAAGAACAGGTTTTTAGAAATAAAAAGCGTTCTATCCCCTTTTTTTGTTTTCGCTATGGAATGCACTCATATAGGGGTTTCTTAATGGGAAATGGTATACATGATATATATAGTTGCACTCATATATGTCATCAAAAGTTTAGACTTTTCAATTGTCAATTTAAGATGTTAAATAACAAATTAAATGCGTCACTCATATAAGTCACATATAAGTCACTCATATAATAAACCTTGCGGTTTCATTACGGAATGTTTAGAACAAGAACAGATTATAACAGTTCAATATATTATTAAAATGAATACACACATAAATAGGAATACTATTTTGCATTAATCTCATTTCAATAAACTTTAAATAAAAATTTTAATTCGAATTAAGTTGCTCTTCTTCTACCCCCTCTCTCGCTCTCTCTTTCTCCCCTTTTTTTCTCTCTGATTCTCTCTCTGATTGGTTGATATTTTGTGAAGGATATTTTACATCATCACGACGAATAAATACATAAAACGCTATTTTATCAGAGCGTTTAAAGCGTAAAATTTTAATTGAATTAAATGTCAGAGATATTGAAAACAATTATCAAATTTAATTAAAAATAAATGCAACATAATAATTTGATTATAGAATTGAAATTGTCAACCAACGTTTTATTTACATTTTCATACAACGTATTTTTTTTTAAATCTTATACAGAATCAATAAAACCTGTTTGTGTATATATGCTGAGAAAACATACCTTTTTGAAGTTTCTCCATATCTTTATCCCTTTTTTAAAGTGTTAAACATAGTATTGTATATTTAATATAAGCGAAAAAACGAGTGAGTTGATTGCCTCATATAAAAACCACGAACTGCTGGGCATGTAAAAATTAGCTGCGTAGACAAAACACACAAAGCGTTGCGAAATAGCTGGTTTGTTTTGGGTGTCAAGTATGAAGTCAATGGATGATTCATATGTAATTCCAATGCAGTGCAGTGATAAGATACAAGGACGGTTGTTTTTATTAAACGGCTCTACAGAGGCATGTATAAAAATGTTAAGATCTCAATATCAACGGCAAATAAAAATAAAGGGCAGTTATTCTGGTATTTTTTAAAGGCTGATCAGCTTGTTTTAAACCTGAAGAGCATTTGAAAAATACGATGGCCGGGAAGTACAATTAATTTGTATAGCCAACGATCAGCATTTCTCAAGAATCAGTATAGCTATCGATTTTTACAAATCGTAAATAGCATTAAACTACATGCTATCTATCATTATATCATAACAATATGACACTTTTTTATTGTTTCGCTAAATTACGATGTCGCATAAGCACGGTAATCTAGAATTCTATAAATCATAAGAATAAACAAACATATTACACATATATAATTCCTAAAATAACCCCTACGACTCGTTCAGACCAATTTTAAGCTTATATAGAGACCGCATAGTGATCCTGTTTATGTATTTTTATGTGCTCTGTCAATCAATTAAAATGTAGACATGGATGATAAAACGATTGCTTAAATAACTATACTCAATTTATGCAACTCACAAGAAAAGCAAGTTACATTAGACATCTGACAATGAATAAATTAGTATTCTTGATATGCTGATTCACTTTTTGTTTGCCAACTCTTACACTCTTTTATATAAAATTCGTAAACCGTTGAATGATGCCAATACTTCGCTTCATATCGATTTCGCACATATGTACAATTGAGAAACATCGTTTTTGGTACACAAATATCGTATTTAAATTTCATAAACATATTTATCATACTCGGAATACTATAGAGCGTCAATGTCGCTATGAGCGTCAATGTCACAATATCACTTTGAAGATTTATGCAGGAATCCTCAGCAGTCTCCTAAATGAGTCTGCAGAGGTCTTGTAGGCATTTACACTGTAAGGCTTAGAAACAGCTGATTTCGATGCTATTTTTCATGGACTCGTTTGTTACCTGTATGGGCCACCTCTATGACGCCAAATCGAAGTTTGAAGATATTGGAAAGGTACAATGGCACATTTTAAGGAAATACCAAGAAGAAGGACACAAGCTGCCTTCTTCCAGGTCTGCACTGCGACAAAAAACCTCCGTTCTCGCTACAAAACTATTGTATGGTCAAACGACACTGTTCCTGCAAATCTCTCGCCTGAACAGTTTGGACGGCTCTTTAACAAAAATGATTATGTTCCAGTTCCAATAAGTATGCCTGCAGCCCCTGAAGCCATTACAAAAGTCGACAAGCGTCACTTTCAGAAATCGAAATGTTCACGAGGTGCTCATCTAGAAATTGCACCGAAATTTGTCGCTGTGGAGCTGATGGGGATTCCGGCATGAACCTTCAAAGTCAGAAATTTGGCACACTAAATAAATCAGATGACGGCAAGTGAAACACATCAGTGAAGAATTTCCATCACAATTCCTGCATTTATCTCTTTTTTTTTAATATATGAGCCAAATGAAAGTCATGTGTACATCTTTGCCTGTCTCCTGTCTTCCTTTTTTTCGCATAGCGATATTGACGTTATAGAGTATTCTGAGTGTGATAAATATGTTTATGAAATTAAAATACGATAGATATTTATGTGTAGCCTTAAACAGTGCTTCCTACTTGACACATGCAAAATTAATACGAAGCGAAGTACCAGTATTATTCAATTGTTTGCGAATTATATATGAAAAGTGTTATAGTTGGCAAAGAAATATTGAATCGTAAATTAATCAGCATATTAATATCACTAGTTTATTCATTGTCAGATGTAAAATGTTATTTGGTTTTACTTTTAGTTGCAGAAATTAAGTTATTAAAACTATTGATTTATTATCCATGTCTACATTGTAAATTATTGACAACACACATTAGAATACATAAACGGATCACTATGCGGTATATATATCTGTTTTAAATTGGTCTGAATAATCTTGTATACAATCGTAGGAAATATTTGAGGGGTAATATATGTGTAATATGTTTGTCTGTTCATATGTTTTATAGAATGTAAGAATAACGTGCTTATGTGCCATCGTAATTTAGCGAAACAATATAAAAGTGTCATATAGTCGACATAATGATAGGATGAAGTTCAATGCAATTATTGATTTGTAAAAGTCGATAATTCTTCTGATTCTTGAGAAACACTGATAGTTAGCTATACAAATGGGCCATCGTAATTTAGCATAACAATAAAAAGTGTCATATTGTAATGGTAGATTGATAGATAGCATGAAATTTAATGTTATTATTGATTTGTAAAGGTCGATAGTTATACTGATTCTCGAGAAACGCTGATTGTTAGCTATAAAAATAAATTCTATTTTCCGGCCATCGTATTTTTCAGATGCTTTTTGGACTAAAATATGGTTAATGTGGTCTTTACAACATAAAATCAATCTTGTATAAAACATGTCGAAATAGATTTTTAATTTTCCTAGATTTCTTATCATATGAGTTATAGTTTATTAATGTACCGTGCTTAGAGGCCATCGTAATTTAGTTAATTGACCTAAAATGTTTTTATTATAAATTAAAGTTAAAATTTTATTCAAAACTAGTGTCTATTTTCAACAATGGGCAGTTATACTGAAGTTCGATATATGGTATTCAAAGCTATGACAAATTACACCTCCCGGCCATCGTAATGTTCTAAATGATAATCTGGAACAATGAATGATTAGCCATTCTCTTAATTTAGTCTTAGAAGCTGTTTTAAGTATTTATCTTAAGCGAATTTCGTTCAAATAAAATGTTTCGTCAATTATCATTGACGTTTTTCTTGCTAAGATGCGCTTTTCGGCCATCGTAATTTTCATACCTTAATTTTCAAAATAAAAAATTGAAACATATTTTATTTTGAAGAGTACCTCAAGATCATTCAGAAAATGCATAGTTTCAAGATTTAACAAGCAATGCACACGGAATGGTATTAGCCACCGGACTAATAAGGGGATTCAATCGGGTGAGTGAGCGTGGCTTTGCTCACCGGTGCGTACGGGGTGCCATCGGGAGGTAGGGCGTTCCTAGGGTTGGATTCGTGTCATCGATACTGTGAGAGTATGGGGCATACAAGCTCAGGATGGGATCTTGGGTTAGTCCATCACCTTGGTACCAGTGGTGGGCGGCAGGATAGGCACTATTGACCTCCTCTTTTGCTATTCAGTATGGATGTTGCATACAGTATATAAATAGTAATGATATTGTTAGATCTGTTTTCTTAAGTGATATGCAAATTACATACACAATAAAACATAGATATGATATAATAATAAACTACCTTTATAATGCACAGATATATAATGCAATATACATCCATCTATATTTGCACACTTGCTAGAATACGGTGCCAGTTCGTAGGCCGACGCCACCCGAATCCTTTTTATACAAAAACAAACGTAGCCATTTTATAAGAGCCTTTTTTTCCATGCCCTGTTGGAAGGCGGAGCAAAATCTGATAATACTAGACATATTATAATGTTTCTCAATAATAAATATATTCGCAAGATTTTATGGAAGGTGGCGCCACTTCCGAAGCAGACCCCGTCGTGTACGATTTACTCTACCGCTCGTCGCTCTTTGGCGGTGCCCCGGGGGAGACCCCTTTCATATAAGATGCAGATCTGAAAATTATATACATGTAACTACCTCTATTTTTTTCATGATTTGATGGAAGGCTATCCAAGGGCTTAATCATCATAAACTTTATCAATTATTGTTTATATTATACATGTACATGTATATATAATCCTGGGTAAACGGTCAAAAGCCCTCCCGGCTAAAAGCCATACCTGCTAAAAGCCCTCCCATTTTTGCAAAGTGGGCTAAAAGCCCTCCCGGCTAAAAGCCTCACATTTTTGAAAGGGAAAAATGAAATATATCGCATATAGTATATCATATATTATATTAATATACTTGTTCTGTGTACAGCATAGAGTGGGTTCCATTGATTATGTAGATCCCATTCTGATCGGTCTATTTATTGCGAAGGACCGTGGTTCCTTTGTGACCGTTATCACCAAGGGATTACATGGGGATCGGGGATCAGAGGATTCGCGCGCCAATGTGAACAGTGACCATGCATGTTATTGCATGATTAACACGTTTTGAGTTATTGAAAATATACAAAAAATAATAAAAATTAATATAGTATATACAGTATATTTCATTTTTACCTTGCGGAAATGGGAGGGCTTTTAGCCGGGAGGGCTTTTAGCCTACCTTGCAAAAAGGGAGGACTTTTAGCCGGGAGGTCTTAGCGCCAGGAGAGCTTTTGTCCTACAACCATAATCCTGATATAACATATGCAATATACAAACCTGGCCATTGCATTAGAACCACTAATTTATAAAAAAAAAGCCCTACCAAATAATCAAATGTCAGTCGGTTTTTTTAACGATATCTTCAAATGTATTCATAATTCAGAAAATATTTTTTTACAACACCTATTTTAGATCAAACGCTACTGGAATATATCACAGTTTTGGCATTATCATTTTTAATATAGAATTTTTCTATATTTTCTTTATTATTTTGCAAAGTCGAGCTAGATTGCAAAAATGTCTAGCCTAACTAATTATTTATATAACTCCTGGCCTGGGAAAATCTCTAATAAACACAAATAGACTTCTATTGGTGTTTAGTTTATACATTCTTATTTATACTATCCTTTTTATTACAATTCACGAGAACTCTTATCAAGTCCACATGGAATGTCATATTATATGACGGAATGTGTGCAAACCTATCTTGTCAAAACTCCACATTTTTTTATAAACGAAGGTACCAGGGCATTTTTTTTTTAATAGAATATAGGCACGGTCACAAAATCTCATACGATGAAGATCGAATACATTTTGAAGAAATGGATATGAATGCATATTGCCACTCAATTTTTTTTTTCTGCAAAAACATGTTTAAGCTTGTCTTCCTTCTTTTACATGGAAGCCTTCTTTTATTGGTATACAATAAGGCTTTAGAGTTTTCGCACCTTGTCTTAAATTCTCAGAAAGGAATGCCCTGTTTCATTAAAAGGGGTCTAGCTTTTAAAGTGGAGAAGTTTTGGTCTGTTGGACGTGTGGACTGCAAAAAACTTAGAAATTTTTCCGAGGAAAAGACCATAGACTATGATTTCCCCCATAACTCATATTTCGCAATTTGCAATCATTAGGGAACCATTTTTGTATATTAGCGGTTGGGATTCTTAATCCATTTTGAAAAACATACTTGCATATATATCTAAATTTGTTTGCAATGTTCCAAAAACCGACTGACATTTGATTATTTGGTAGGGCTTTACAATGGGAATACGTCATGAGATTATATACTGAAGGGAATTATAACACTCTGTCAGCCAAATTTGACCGAGCTAGAAGGGTGAGTTCAGATTTGGCTGATGAAAATGAATGCTCAATGAGTGATGTTCATGACGGTCGAAAAATTGTGTTGCCGTTGCTGACCTGGCCAATTATGCCAAATTTGGTCATTTACCGTATATAAAAAACCCTGAACATTATACTTGTAGTGAAACTTATTTCAAAACTGATCCCTATCCTTCATCTTTTTCTTCTTATCCTTATCATTCTAGCGTTAAACTTTGAGTTATACTTACCGTTATACTTTACATTTTATGTCTTATAAGGTTTTAATTAGACAGATTGGCAAAAAGAAAACAAGTTTATTTAAGTAGCCGAACCGAGCATTTTGATTGGTTCATTGTACAAAAGTAAGTGTATGTACGCCTGTGTCCAAAATTCTCTATTGTAATGATAATATAATACATGTTGTTATGATTCTGCTTTTACCATAATATACTTTAGTTTAAGAATCACATCGCGTCATGCCGTAAGTTAGTTATTGATGTTTGCTTTATGTCTAGGACATTTATTAGTCCCCCGCCCGCCGCGTAGCGCGGTAGCGGGGGACTATTGGGTATGTCTGTCTGTTTGTCTGTCCGTCAACTTTTCAGGTGAGTTTCTGTTCCGCGACCGAACTCCAAAACTAATGGGCAGAATCGAATCAAACTTTCTACATGAAAGAATATATATTGAATTTGTGCACCTGGGTATTGGTTTTGTCGTGCGACCAAAATTGATGTCATATGGCTTGGTCAAAAATAAGGAATTTCAACACAATTTTGAGTTTACTATTCCGCGACAGAACACCACATCTACTGGGCAGAATCGAATCAAACTTTCTACAATGGAAAATTTATATATTGAAATTGTGCACCTGGATATTGGTTTTGTCGTGCGACCAAAATTCTGGTCGTACAACTTGGTCAAAAATTAGGAATTTCAACACAAACTTACAATGAAGGAATATATATTGAAGTTGTGCACCTGGGTATTGGTTTTGTCGTCACACCACAATTGGTGTCAAAAATGCACTTATGTATCGCTTTCAAAAGTGTGGTCGTATTTTGAAAAAGCAAAATATGACATTTGGTGATTTGATAATCCGTACTGCTACTTTACTACTGAACCGAATTGAATAAACCTCTCCACATTTTGGAGACAAAGCTAAGTAGTGAACAAAATTTGTATGGATGTGTTTCTTCAAGGTATATAATTCTTCATTCCAATTGTAGATGTTCATTTACAAATGCCGTTGCACGGATTGGGACGGCGGGGGACTACTTGTTGACTGCTTGGAGACTATTGTTTCACATCTCGCCAGATAGCTCAGTTTGTAGAGTATCTGCCTATTGATCCTCTCTACTATGCACAAAATAAATTCGTGATGATATTGTGATTTATTGAAATAATCAATATTAATGTTTTTGATGCAGAAGTATAAACAACATTTATGTGATATGTAACTTACTTAAGCATTATATCATGTTTTTATTAACTTTCACACTTATGGTATATTCTATATAAACGTTACACATTTGCAAGTACTTAAATACCTTAGGCTATGCACTAAAGCTGGGTCATTGTCAAAAACTTGACACTCTTGTTTCCTGTACCTCGAATACTGCTCTACTGTAGATAACAGGTCCTTACCATGCCTCAATGCGCTTTTTTGCGCTCTATTGAACAAATCAATTATTATTCGGTGATTCTATCTGCCCTCTTTTGCTGATCCAACACTTGATCAAAACAGTTGCTTTATATTTAACAAATATAAGAACACTCTTAAATAGAATGAAGGTTTCATACACTGTGTTTTCTATGTTCGCAAGTTCTATAAATTGGAGTCATTTTTACACCCCATTTAATAGCGATCATAAAATCTGGTCGGTATATATATATCAGGCATTTCACTTTAAATAGTAGGGAAGGTCCGGCTATATCCTATAAGGGGATAACTCGGGTTTTCGTGAACGTGGCTACGCTCACCGGTGCGCAAGGGGTGCGATAGGGCGTTCATAGAGTTGGGTCCGTGTCACCGATACTAGAGGAGTACGGGGCATACAAGCTCAGGTGGGATTCTTGGGTTAGTCCATCACCCGGTACCAGTGGTGGGCGGCAGGATAGGCACTATTGACCTCCTCTTTTGCAATTTAGTATTGATGTTGCATACAATATATCATATGAATTCTTGATAAACCCATTCATTATATAAATACATGTGTTTTGCGACAGTTAATGTCAGTTCAACACAAAACACAAACTCATTTATGATATTAAGATATGTACCACTATTTCCCTTTTGATTATAATCATATTTTGACAGGAATCTAGATAACTTGTACAATATAACAGGGCTCGAAACTCGATTTTTTCTTCGCGAAGGCTCCCGCTCTTAAAAACCTGGGGGCCAAACCAAACTCCGGTGTCCCGAAATGGCCCCCGGGCCCACCAGGTTCGAGTCCTGATATAACATCGCTCACAGGACCTCCTGGAAGGCGTCACCAGTTCAGAAACCGAACTGCTCAAACGCTCTTCGCTCCTCGATGGTGCCCCGAGTGAGACCCCGTTTATATTAAGTGCAATTCCTGCAATGATATTAATACTTTCATACTTTCAAATGTAATGCCCGTCGAGCACGAAGTCCTCAACTGCTCTTCGCTGCTCGGTGGTGCCCCTCGGAAGACACCGTTTATAGAAAATGCCAACCTCAAAATAATATTAATACCTCTATGTTCTTAGGATTTGAAGGCGGTGCAAGGCCTGAAAATACTTTTTTTTTCAAAACGTATCTCTTTAATAATTATTTATAGGACCTGATGGAAGGTGGTGCCAGTTCCGAGGCCGACCCTGTAGTACACGAACTACCTACCGGTAACTGCTCTTCGTTGCTCGGTGGTGCCCCTTCGGAAACCCAAAAGACCCCGTTTATATAAAATGCAAATATAAAATCATATTGATACTTTTATTTTCCAGGACTTGATGGAAGGCGGCGACAGTTCAAAGGCTGATCCCGTCGTACACGAAGTGCTCAACCGCTTTTCGCTCCTCGATGATTCCCCGAAATTTAATAATAAACTACTATAAACTAAATGTAATATTATACGCAAGGTGTATAGCATATATTGCACAATATGTACCAACATATATTTATAGGACTTGATGGAGGGCAGTGCCAGCTCAGAAGCAGACCCCGTGGTACATGAATTACTCAATCGCTCTTCGCTGCTCGGTGGTGCCCCGGGCGAGACGACACTGCGTATCTTACAACATACAAACATAGTCATGATATATAAAACCTCACTATTTTACAGGACTTGATGGAGGGCGGTGCCAGTTCCGAGGCCGATCCCGTCGTACACGAACTTCTCAACCGCTCTTCGCTCCTGGCTGGTGCCCCGGGCGAGACGACGCTGCTGCATTTTGCGCAGGAACAGGCCAGGAAGGATGTCGAGATCAATGCGCTACGGAAACAAAAGGTATCATTTTCTTTGGTCCATTTTCATTCAATATTGTACTTTTAATTAGCAGATTCACTGTAAGTATGCTTTGATGTTGTATATTGTAGTTATAAAATGAGTTTGAATGATACAATTCCTTTTTCATTCTTTCTTCAAATGAAATAAGAAAGAATACCACTCATGTATTAGATAACCTAGACTAAAAATTTCACGCATTTTCACGCATTGACATATGTTTATTTTGAAGCATGTTATCTCGAGTTTTGCCATAGAAAATAAGAACTGAGAACATTGTCTTGCATTAAGAAACTATGTTATTAGATGTATGTAGAAATTCGAATGCTGTGAGAAAAATACAATACAAATGATGAATAATCCACTTTATACAATCCATTTTCTTCTCTTTCTCAGCATCAACTAGAATCGGCCATGCGCGAACTCCAACACAGCACAATTCTTAAAGAAGAACAATCCTTCGACCAGATCGACCTTTTAAAGGAAGAAATTCGCAAGAACGAGCGAAACAAATCGCGAGAAAACGCGAATCTGGAATATTTGAAAAACGTTGTTTATAAGTATATGGTAACTACGGACGCTGTAGGCAGGGAACAAATGTTGAATGCCATATCGACAATATTGCAGTTTAGTCCCAGGGAAAAGAAGGCGGTTCATGAACATATACATGCGGGCTGGTGGGCGCCAGGGTCGACTCAAAAGCGGAAATAGTATTAGACGTAGTGTCTGTTGGGTGGGGGGG